>JBBPCZ010080157.1:0-30121 GCA_037974445.1 Brycinus macrolepidotus | reverse complement strand
AGAAAGAGAAAGAGAGACTCTGTTCTGTGAGTTTATAGCGCTATCAGAACTGGGTTAGGTTTCCTTTAATTTAAACCTGTGGTTTAAATGGTTACGAATGTGCTGTAGGATTTTAACCCAATATGAACCTGCAGTGCATGTAGTTTTTACAGCCTGACAGCAGAAACTGTGGAATGAATGGTCTTCTTTAACTGGATGAACCCAGAACTCTTTCTGTAATAGTAGTTCTTCCCCAGTCTGCCTCGTGGCATTTCATTATTGTTATTGAGTGTGTCTGCCGTGAACACCCAGGCTGTTACACAGATTATGTTATCCTGAACCAGACCTTACACGGTGTATTGAACAACCTTATGGTAGATAGTAGCCAATGGACAGCAGGGAGGCACGATATGGACAAACTATTTTACTGCTGCATATTGCTATTGTGAGGCCTTTCAAGATATTTAAGGGCCCATATCATCATTTTTTTTGGATTTTAAAAAGCTTAACGAAAAGTGAAAAGTGATGTCTGTAAATATTGTTTCAAATAGAACATTTACTTCCTCCCGTCCATACAGTCCAAATATGTAAAATAAGATACAAAAACAGCCCAACACATTTCTATGTCTCCTTATTCTGGCTATTTTAGCCAACTGTGGAACAGTTCAGCCCTGCCAATTTTTGCACCAATTCTTCTTGTTTAAAGATTAAAATAATTAGACTTTTGTTGGATTACTTGAAGTCCTCGATTCATCAGAACACCCAGTAACTCCCCTGGGGCTGTGATTGGTCATCCTGTCAGAAACACTGTGATTGGTTAGAGGCTCATTTGCAAATTGCAACCTTCTGCAATATCAGTATTGCAGAGACTGATTTTATGATAACGATTTTCAGACAATATATTGTGCAGCCGTATTGTATGAAAGCAGCCCATGGTAGAGAGAGAAAAACAGAGTCTAGAGCTTTCTCAGATGAGATGTTGACCATAGCTGGTGCTGTGTGTGTGTGTATATGTGTGTGTGTATATATATGTTTCACAACGTTTTTGTGGTTGTGTGTTCACTACTCTGGCACTGTAATTTAGTTCCACTCAGCATGTTAAATTATAGAGTGTGTTGGCCCTACTGCTGTTTGCTGAGTGTAACTGAGCGGTAAAGTGTTCAGGTGTTGGTCACTCTATAAACAAGTAGTTTCGCCCAAAAAAGAAAGAGAAAACTTCAACTGCCATTTACAGCGTCACTGTTCAGTTGTTTGCTCTCTGTTTGCTAATAGATCAGTTTCTTCACCTGAGTGAAAAAGCCTGTGTGTGTTTGTGAGTGTGTATGTGTGTGTGTGTGTGTATGCGCGGAGTCCACCTTGAATCCACGTCCCAAAGCCACTGGTATAATTATGAGTCGAGCTCCCTCTGTCTAAGGCTGAGAGAGAAAGAGTGGGAAAGAAACACAGAGACAGAAATAAAAGACTGAAGAAGAAGAACGAAGAGAGAAATCAAACCTTGTGTGTGTGTGAGAGAGAGAAAGAAAGGCAGGAGAGAATCTGAAAGAAGCAGAATAAAAGAAAGACAAAAAGAGTATGGAGTGAGAAAAAAAGAAGTGGAGAGAAAGAAGAGAGAGAAAAAGTGAGTGAGAGGGAGAAAGAAAGAGAAGGAGAGAGACTGAAAGAAAGAGAAATCAAATGAGAGTGAAAAAAGTGAGAAAGAGAAAAAGAAAAAGCAGGGTGGGAGAATAAAGAAAGACGTTCACACACACACACACACACACACACACACACAGACACTCTCCCAGACACACATAAGGTTTTTGGCTGCTGTTCAAAGCTCCAGTGCCCTGACCAGGTGAAGAAACTTCTTCAAGGTTATAGAAATGCCATCAAAACTCTTTTGTTTGTCTTTTGGCTTCAAACGTTCCACTTGTCTTCATGCCTCTATTGAAGTCCTCCTTCAAACATTAGTTTCCAGTCGTGTGTTTGGTCTACATTGGTTTGAGTGGTGACTCAGAATTTGTGTGTGTGTGTGTGTGTGTGTGTGTGTGTGTGTGAAAGAGAGAGATACAGAGAGAGTGTGAAGTTTGTAGTGTAATCTGCTGTTTTAAGTGAATTTAGGCTTGCAGGTTTGCATGTTCAGGTGCTTTGTTAACTTACTGATCTGAAACTGAATCTAAGAAAGACTCTGCCTAGTCAAATTCACTTTTGTCTTTAGTCCCCAGCCCCAGTCTACTGACTCTGAAGGACAGCTCCCTGAATAGGTTAAAAATATGTAGTGATGGCTTTCCTGCCATTGTTGCCTTTCCTCCACTCTGTTCTGCTCCACCCTGTAGCTATACTAATGCTGGGTGATGGTTCTGGAGCTCTTAAAGCTAAAGTATGTGTGGTCTGGACACTCTCTGTCCAAAAATATCCAGACAGGCCTTCTAATAAGCAAGTTCAGTTACTTTAAGCCCACAGGTGGTTAGTTGCGCACACACAGCTTGTGTAATTTCTAGGGATGGGAATCTCCAGTGACCTCCTGATATGATATTATTACAGTGCTGATTCAATATGTATTTAAATTCGATACTGTGGTTTTTTTCAGGTTTTTTATCTTTAAACCCTTGAACTATGTAAAAAGGTTGTTAGGCGGCTAAAGCTTTATTCAGTAGCTGCACAGCTGAATTGAACACGAGTAAACTTAGCACACTACAAATAACAAATAATTAATTTTTCCCCTAAAAATCCAAAAGCGGCCTTTAAACAATGTCAAACAACTTACAACAGTTGTCACATACAGCAGTATTAGAAGATAAAAAAGCTACATTTGCTGCTGTTGTGGCATAAACTACGCAAATTAATAAAAAAAGACAATTTCAGAGTCAGAATCATGAAACATAACTGAATCTATTTTTCCCTCATCTCTAATAATCTCCATAGAAAAGCACTGACCAATAAAACCACTTTCTGCACAAGAGTCAAAGGTCACCCCTACCTATCAGCTGTAATGATATAAACCCCCACAGCACTGAGCTGTAGAGCGGTGGAACTGCATTCTCTTGAGCTCCATCAAATACCTTTGATGAGTTGGAGTGGTGTTTGTGATCCAGAACTGAACATCCATCTCCAGTACCTGACCTCACTTATGCTCTCGTGGCTGAATGCCATCAAATCCTAACTGTATGTGCACACGTGCCTGTTATGTCTGGCACGAAACCAGTTATGGAACCCCTAAAAATTAGTCAAGACAAATTGACTTTCCTTACAGTGTCCCTGAAAAGGCTAAAACTTTACCAGCTTTAGTGGCAAAGCATTCTCTAAGTTAGTCTAGTGAATTGTAACAGTCCTAACTGATAGTGGATAGTACTAAATAAAAGCAACATACTATTAGGCCAGCCATGATGGAGCAGTTTTGTTTTGCATCATAATTTTTGTTTTTATACAAATTAATGTTCACTTTGTAGTAGGGCTGCGTGATATGGTCAAAATATCAGTATTGCGATTTCACTGCTACACGTTACGATTGCAATTCCTTTCAATATATTAATATTTTAATATGATATAATATCAATCTAGTATATTATTACTTTTCTGGAATTAAAGAGGCTTGAAGTTTGAAATTATTGTTTCAAAATTTACATTCACTCGCCCCCCATACAGTCCATACACAGAAACAGACTGGTTCAAATCATAGTTTTTGCGATTTCACACATTTACACATGTTCTTATTCAGCCTACATCCTTTTAGCCCCACCCATTCATGCTGAACTTCTAAGGAGTCTTTCAGCCCTTTTGAATGAGCCGCAAAATTAGGAGCCAATCAAAATTATTTATATATATCAGTCTTAAAAGCACATGAACAAAAACGGTCTGTTTAATTCTAAGGTTGGGAAATGGTCATGTAAGAGAGAACTATTATGAAATATATTTTTGGTGAACATTTGGTGGAACCCTGTTATGTGTGCTTATAAACTTTGTCAGTGAACGCTGATCAAAGAGCTCAATTGTGTTCAGTGATTCTTTCTGAATGCCTCTACGAATAATGTGATTCATAAGCTTTTAAAGGCATTATCTATTAATAAAAGAAAAACGTTTCACACCAGATGAGGACAAGGTGGAAGTATTGTGTGATCACTGAACAAGCTTCTGTGCAAAATAACAGAATTAGATAGGATGCAGACAAAAAAAGACAAAACAAAACAAAACACGAAAACAAAGGCCTTTTTGTCGCAGGGTTGTGGCATGTGGATAAACACACAGTTATTGTGTAACTGGCCCACAGACGCGCTGAGTGTGTAGGATTCCAGAGGAAGCTGCTTTTCCCTGCTACCAGACTCCAGCCAGGTCGTGCTTCTGTGAAGTGGAAAGGGAGTCGAGGTCACTGGCGCCATCAGCCTCGTTACAGCGGACAGAGGAGGGTCATTCTGTCCGGAATGGCAAATGTGTCAAAGGTTTAACTGCTGTACATATACACTCTATGTCCAAAAGGTCCTCGTTTCTTGTTAAATCAAGGGTATAAATAGAGGGGTTCACCCCCTTTTACTGCAGCAACAGGCTCTATTTTTCTGGCAAGGCTTTACACTAGATGTTGGAACATCTGTTTGACTGCATTCAGCCATGAGAGCGTTAGTGAGGTCAGATACTGATGTTGAATGATTAGTTCTGAATCACAAACTCCATTCCAACTTATCCCAAATATACTGGAAGGAGCTCCATCACTACAGGGAACGTAGTCCCACTGCGCCACACCAGTGCTGGAGAACTTTATTATCTCCCAGTCAGCACTTGGCATTGGACATGGTGACCTTAGGTGTAAGTTGCACCAGCATCCCATCCTGTTGTCAATTCTTTTCTATGAAGATACATTTTTTCTGAATCCCAGTGTCATTGGTAAGTGCACCTTAGCGGAATCCCCTAATTAAAAGGAGCGTGTGGGTATGAGTGGTAAATATGGTGTATGCAAATGTGTCACAATTCAACTAGATTCAACCACATGTTCATCATAAGGGCTGGATACTGATGCTGGTTTGTTTTTAATACTTGAACAATGTGTACATACTACATAACACTGTTATTTAAACCAAGTGGAGATACCTTTTCATGATACGGGCCCTTTAAATACTCTCAGGAACTCTACTGTCTGTGAACCAAGTTGTTGAACTCACTAGACCATTAAACCTAAAGTTTTTATAGCTATTAATCATTAAGTGTAATTAGAGTGAGAAATTAACCTATTGTCTTTGTTCTATTACAGAGCAAATGGTGTAGCTTGGTGGAACTCCTAGAGCAGCATAAGCATATTTCCTGCCATGACTGTATTTCTGGAATGACGTGTATTGAGTTTCAGGATGCAAACACAATAGATGGTGTTTTAGTCCAAACTGTGAACTGTATTGAGTTGTTGTTCACACTTATTGTAAGTGAGAAACGGGTTGATGATGAACATTAACCTGTCTAGTGACACCAGTCTAAGATTAGGACTAAGTGCGTGGAAGGGTGAAATAATAGTGAATTTTTCTAGGGCCAGAACCACTTACCAATGATTTTCAATAATGCTACGAATGTTTTGAGTATTTTAAGATCTAATCAACTATCCAAAACTCCAGGCCTGGTTCACTTCATTTACACTTGGAACACTGTGTTGCCCATGTGAGAAACTGAAACTGACCTAGATATGCATATTATGTATTTACAGTATACCCATGGTTTTTTATAATGAAAAATCAATAATTAGCATTCATATTGTCTCGATTAATTAATTTTCTATAAGTGCTAATTGTCCCATCCCTAAATCTTAACTCTAACACTTCGTAATCTAGAGTTACTAATGTTGTTTTGCTCTCCTAGTAATTGACATAATGATTCATGTTTTATATGTTATTACATAATTATGTAATTAATTGTATTTCATATGGACATACACGTTTTTCTTTTTAGTTATTAAAGAATGGATTTGTGCAAAACAACAGCTTTTTTTCCTAATTCATATAATAAAAACATATCTCCCATTCTCCCTTGAAATGTGTAATGGTTTGGAAGGCTCAATTTCATATTTTCTACATAATTTCGTTTCAATGAGCTACAAGTTAGAAATAATTCGGGAAAATGAATGAAGATGTGGAAGCGCTAAGGACCGTGGGGGACATGGAAGGTTGATGACAGAGAAAATTAGTTTTCTTAGTGTCAAGAATTTACTTAAACCTTTGAGGGAACTGCATCTTTGGCTTTGAGGTCAGGGCTGTGTTAGAGGAACATGACTGTAAGAGGATGCTCTGAGCACATCCTGAGTTCAGTGCCGTTCAACTTCACACACAAAGCAGCAATGCAGGATTTTCCAGCCTGGCAGTGTTATTGTCCGGCCGATGACGTCACCTGACAGGTGTTTCCTGCCATCAGTGGAAGAGCAAGTGTTTGGGACTTGCCCTGAGACCTCTTGACATCCTACTGTGTGTGGGGGGGGGGAGGGGGGGAGGGGTTGGTGTGTGTTATGACTTGGACAGACAGTGTACATGACCTCTACGGCTACCAGCGAGGGTCAGGAAGTCAAAGCCACGAGGACACAACCATAACAAATAATGACATAACCAGCTAACAATGTTTTCAACTCTGTGTTTACTATCATATTAACCTCTTTTGAGTATTTTAAGATCTAGAATCTCGTTTTCCCTTGTTTTTGGACTGAAAGAATGAGATGCATTCATGTTTGCTAATAGACTATAGGAGCTGAAATTAAGCTTAAACTGACTTTTCAGATTTTTGTAACCCCAAAAGTGTTGGTAGACTTTTTATGTTGAGCTAGTACTAAAGCAAAGCTTATATCAAGACTGCAGTTATTCACAAATTGTACTTTATTTTGAATTAGAGCTGTATGGACAAAATATCAGTGTTGAGATTTTACTGCTACATATTGCAACTGTGATGCCTTGCAAGATATTAAAGGGCCCATATGATTACTTTTCTGGAATTAAAAGTGCTGAAAGTCAGCAAATATGGTTTCAAATGGTACATTTACTCCCCCCAGCCATACAGTCCATATATGGAAGAAAAGCTTAAAAAGGCAGCCTGTTTTCAAATCAGTTTTTGTGATGTCACAAAACCAAGACATTTAAATATATCTCCTTATTCTGGCTACACCAGTTTACCCCCACCTATTTATGCACCAATTCACCAACACCTCTAATGGTTAAAAATTAGACTTTTGTTGGATTACACGAAGACCTCGATAAATCAGAACACCCAGTAACTCACCTGACTGTGACCTGTGACTCACCTGACCTGAGTGTGATTGGTCACTCAGTCAGAAGCACTGTGATTGGTTAGAGGCTTATTTGCATATTGCAGCCCTCTATGATATCAGTATTGCAGAGACCGATAACGCAATAATGTTTAACTGACAGTATGTTATCCCTACTCTGAGTTCTCAAAAAAACATTCTGTATTGTCAAATTGAAATGAATAGCTAATTAGCTTACTGTGGCTAACCTAGCCAAGGCTGAGTGTGTTCTGGTTGAACATCTGCTCCCTGCTGACTCCTTCCTCACCTTGAATAACACAAGTGTGTCACACTTCTAAGTGGTGACTTAAAACTGGTGAGAATGTATAAAGAAAATCTTGAAATAAGGCCTTTTTTCCAAGCAATCATCTGTGTATAATAATTTTAATTTTAGTTTGTGTTTAGTTGCAGTACAGAGTATTGTAAGCTTCCATTATCTGTTAGCTGCTTCATCTTAGTGCAAAAAAAAGAAAACCTTAGACATCAAACAAGTCTTAAATTATCCACCACAATTAGAATAAACTTTGATTTTATATCGGTATAAAGTTTAATTAAAGCTGAACGGCTGTGGCACATCTTTGATCAGGCCTGTCTGTCTTTTTGTGTGTGTGTGTGTGTGTGTGTGTATGTGTGTGTGATAGGACTCGGAGTCCTTGGACAGCTGTATCCAGCGGACACTGTCGGCTCTGTACGCTCCGTTTGGGGCTACAGCAGCCACTGTGCTTTGGCAGCTCTTCAGTGTGGTAGAGAGGCAGTACAGAGGAGACGGCCTGCGTTGCTTTCTGGACTTTCTTTTGCCTGCACAGAGGATACTGAGCATCATCCAGAGGGAAACCTGTGTGAGTATTCATGAGACTAACATAGACACACACATACACATACATTATATGTCCAAAAGTAGACATCTGCTTCTCCAGCATTTACTTTGAAATCAACAGCTTCTGTTCTTTCTGGGAAGGCTTTACACTAGATGTTTGAACATTGTTAGGATTTAATTATATTCAGTAGAGCTGCACAATATGGACAGAATATCCGTATTGCGATTTTTCTGCGGTATTGCGATTGTGATGCCTTTCAAGACATTAAAGGACCCATATCATCACTTTTCTGGAATTTAAAATGCTTAAAGTGTGTAACTATAGTTTCAAAAGGTACATTCACTCCCCCCCTGCCCGTGCAGAATATATATATATATATATATATATATATATGTGTGTGTGTGTGTGTGTGTGTGTGTGTGTGTGTGTTTGTGTGTGTATATATATATATATATGGAAAATAAGTTTCAAAAACAGCTTTTTTGTCCGATTTTTGTCGGATTACATGAAGACCTAAATTCATCTGAACACCCAGTAACTCACCTGGAGCTGTGATTGGTCACCCTGTCAGAAACACTGTGATTGGTTAGAACCTCATTTGCATATTGCAGCCGATATGCATATTGCGATATCAGCATTGCGGAGGCCGATGTTACGATAGCAATTAGCAGACAATATATTGTGCTGCCTTAGTATTCGGCCGTAAGAGCACTAGCAAGGTAAGGTACGAATGTTTTATGATTAGTTCTGGATCACAAATGCCACTCCGGCTCATCTCATCACTCCAAAAGACATCAGTTTCCCTTTACCCTACACTTTGCTTCGGTCATGGTGGCTCATGTGTGGTGGCACCTGAGCGTCTCGTTCAGAATATATGTGAAACTGGTAACATTTGGACCAGTAGTGTGTATGAAAAGAGATCAACATAAACCCATTCTCAAAAACATAAACGGCCTGTAATGTCTGAGATGAAGAAGTACTTTCCAAACTGTTTAGCCTCACACAACACCCCCCCCCCCACACACACACACACAGTCATATCAGTGCCACACACATCAACATAACACTTTTATGCTACTACCACCCAAATCATATCTGGTCAGCTGCTTTCCATTCATGGAGGGATAGAAGGTTTATGGTTGGATGAATTAGCCAGTTAGCCTAGGTGTGAGGTGGATGAACCAAACTGGCAGCTCGGTGAATACACTGTATTTATTTAAAGGAATAAATTCATGGTACCAAAAATAGATTCAAGTGTTTGTTTCACTGCTGATTTTTTAGATGCCATTGTTCATTTCAATCGTGCTTCTCTCCTGCTCTGCCTGCTGTGGCTAAATTTATTTGCTGAGAGAGAATGTTGTGAGAAATGTGGAGAGAGTGGGACAGTTAGAGGGAGGGGGGCAAGAGAGTGGGACAAGAATCATGATTGTTCTCCAAACATGCTACATAACAACCCATCAAGGCTGAAAAAGAAAGCTATTTAGTGACCAAAACAGATGACAAATGCTCTCCAGGAATGAGAGAGTTTTCCAGAGCTTTTTAAACTTAATCTTAGTACTGCATCTGTATTGTTCTATTGATCGGCATGGACAATACTACTGATGAAACAAACTGAAAGAGTGTCTTGTCAAAGCTGTTCTTTGGCAAAATGCAGTTCCTTTCACTTTCACTTTCACATGCCTTGATTATCTTCATTTCATTCATTACTTCATAAATTACCTTTAAATAATATGTAGTTTATTAATTTGTTTCTTTTATTACTTTTTGATGACTTATTCCTTATTTAATGCCATCTTACTGTAAATATCACTACCTTTAAAAAAATATATTTCTTGCATTATTGTCAGTACTTGTCCATTGAAACATGGAATGCATTTTGAATTTGTCATAGACAAGTTGAACGTTCTGCTGAAGTGTTTGAGCTGCGTAGGTGTTCAGCTTGTTAATGATGCGGTGAAAGCAGTAACCACAGGTTTGGTTTGTAAGACTGTGTAAGCACTGAGTCATCCAGATAGAGCAATCCGTTCTGCCCTAAACACATCCCAGTAAAGGCGACACACACGTTTAAGGTGGAAAAAGTAGTTTCTACGGAAGTTACTGTAACATTGTGTGTTAACTAAATGTTTCCTTTGTTCTGAACAATCTGCAGGCCTTGGAACTGGAATGTGTGATCCAGAATGTCTGGACGTCTTTAGCGAATTCCTGAACGTAAATCCTTACTCTGACTAGAGATAATCTTTATGGATTTGCTTTATGTCAAACTTTGTTCATTAGCAGATAGCCAATAGGCTAATAGGCTGCATCAGTAATATTCACACATTTTTGCCGAAGGAATCACTTTAAACCTGCATAAAGAGTAAAAAATATGTTATCTATGTGCCTGTTATGAGCTAAAAGGCTGCATATAATGCCAATTACAAGGTCTATTGATTTTACAAATGTACTTGGTTCTCGATATAAATAACATTAAAATATTCATGAGGTTCACACATAACCCACGCTTTACTTTACATTTTGCAGTCTTGCTATCCCTGAGATTTGCAGTTACACTTCTCCTTTCCCTGAAATTGGTTCTCCATAATCTTAAATTCGGCTGGTTCTAGCTAGTTCACAAAGAACCATTACGAACTCTAGCTTTGAGTGTCTATTGGGTTTTGCTATTTAACACAAATATTACTACAATTACTATTATATTTAGCTTCTTACCAGTAGTGAAAGACTAAAGAAGCAAACTTTAGACAGCAAGTATATCTTGACTGACTACACTTGTCTTAAAGGGAAGACTGCATGTTTAATTTTAAAGGCCTTTAAACCTTGATCTATGTGGTTTATTTTTTCCAGCTGCGCTTCAAAGGCCTGGTGCTGTACCACGAGGGCTGGCCGCTGTGCATCCACGAAAAAGTGGTCCTTCAACTTGCTCCTTTGCACAAAGTGCGCCTGAAGCAGGGCGATTTCTACCTGCAAGTAGTTCCTTTGGGCCGCAAGGCGGCCAAACTGGTGATAAAATGCCTTTTGGGGAGTGGGCAGGCGCTGGCCGAGATAACCGTCCCCGAGAGCATGTACGGCAGCATCTTCACCGCTGACTTCCTGCAGCATGTGACCCGCGAGCGTAACCTGCAACCTCTCCACAACTGCCTGCTGAGCGCTGGAACGGCCGTGTACCGCACCCCCTGGAGGAACGTGGTCAACCCTGTGTGTGTGAGCAGTGCCGCCATGCTGGGCACCACCCTGAGGGGGCAGCTGGGCTCCCCCTGCAGCACCCACGGTTCCACCGGTACATTGGACAGCCGTCGCAGCTCCAGAGACTCTCTTGGCTCCGAATCCACAGTGTCCGAACCGCCACTGGGCCACAGTTCTGAAGACACAATAACCACACACCAGCCAAGCCCTTCCAACCTGGCTGCGACACAGAAACAGGAGCAGGGTGAGGGGAGAGGAGGAGTTAGCTCCAGGTAGGGCTGGGAGATATGTGACAAAATATCTATTTCTTCCGTACCATTTAGGACTGGACTGTATGATTTAACAATCTTATTACAGTTGACCCATATATGTCCAGGAATCTGCAAATAGCCTTTCTAATTGGTAAATTCAGCTACCGGAACAGTGGAACCATGTTTTCTGGAGTGCTGGAGCTCCATACAGTAGGTTAGGGATGAGCTGGAGTGATCCAGAGCTAATCATCCTAATACTCTTGTACCAGAATACTGTCAAATACTCACAGCAGTGTTCCATTGTCTAGTGTATAGCCTTCCAAGAAAAGTAGCGGTTGTTAGTGTTGTAAAGGGATTACAAACTCGCCTATTAATACAGTTCATTTTAGAAGAAATGCTAGGTGGGAAGGTGTGTACAAAGTTTTGGACACAAAGTGTTTATTTTTCCAAATAGTTCAATGTCACTGGTTTTCAGTCTGAAAAGTAGTTTAAAACCCTGAAAAAAAAGTTTTTTTTATGATCAAAGACGAGGTGTAAGCTCCAGGTAGGACTAAACAGTATAGTAAGAAATCAGTGTGTTAAATATTGATACTTATTATGCTCTAAAATGATCAGTGCACTTGTCTCACCTTATTTGTAAATGGTACAGTCTTTTTGGACCCCTGGTTTTTAGTGCCCTTGATCCATCTTAATCTTTCCCAGACCCCTCCTATAATACTCCTGATTATCGTTGTTGTTGGCTCCTCCAGGTCACTCTCATTCAGCACTGACCTCAGTAACCCCAGCCCACGCAGACGCCACCCCAGAGACTCGGCTGCTTTTGAGACACGCCGGCTCTTCCGGAAATCATACATGGAAGCCTTGCAAAACCCTATGAATTTGGGCTCCAGCTCAGAGTCCATCCTGGAGGAGACGGGACGTCCGTCGCCGTCCCAGCGGGAGTCACTGCCCCGTCGGATTTGTGCCCGCGGCTGGCTGGGAAGTGACGAGTCCCGTTCTATGTCCAGATCCGGATCTCCTGTCCGTTGCTCCGCGACGCAAGAGGACCTCCCTGATAGGCGTTCCAAATCTCTGGAGCGGACTAGCAAAGCCTCTCAGGTCAAAGGTCACCGGGCGCGCTCTTCTTCAGGTGGCTCTGGTGGAGCTTCTCCAAAGAAGCTGATGAACGGCTACGCACTGCGCTTCGGCAGGATCGATCTAGAAATCCCGTTTTCCAGCACAGAGAAGCGCAACTGCAAAACGGACTCAGGTAGATACAATGGTTTTATGTGTGTATATATATATATATATATATATATATATATACAGGTCTTGAGTTCAAATCCCAGGACTGCTAGTGACACCACTAAGGTACCCTTGAGCAAGGTACACACTGAGATGTAACTCACTTAATATTTACTATAAAAACAAGCAATATTCTTTGCTAAGAAATACATTTACAGTATGATCACCATTTTACCTCTGTTTGCCAGACAATGTCTTATTTTATATTCATCGCTACTGATCTACAAAAAGCCACCTAATATAATTATAATGTGAATCATCCGACGAATGTTACATATTTAACAAGCTATTAAGTGACAGTCTAGAATTTGACTCTGCACCACCACACAGCCAGTTTATTGGATGTCAGACATGCACTGTTACACATTCTTTCATCTTATCAAGGAAACATGTTTTATTTGACAATATATTTAGAGTTGTTCGTTCAACAACCTTCCAGTGTTTAACCGGAATAAAAATGTACAAAATAATGGATAATTGGTAAAAACCTGTAGTGTGCAAAAACCTTTGACAGGTAGTGTGTGTGTGTGTTGCTGACACAGGTGTTCAGTTGCACACACTGTTTATATAATCTCCATAAAAAGCATTGAGCGGGTGAGCAGATTTGATAGGCCTTTGTCAGGTATAGTAGCTTTCCTGTTTAGTGCAATAAGCATTTTTGCCTAGTTTTCCTAATGTAACCTGCTGTTCATCCTTCTTCTTTTTGAATAATGGGTTTATAGCTGTGTCACACTTGTATGACAAGACTGTGGGGTTCAGTATTAACCACCAGCAGCTGTCTTGAATAGAGTTTATATAGTCCCAGATCAGATTTTTGCCTTTAAAATGTTTTTCAAATTCCAATAAGAACTCCATGAAATAAGTCAACCCAAATAACATTTTTTTCATGAGAAAACAAAGGCGATTACCAACAAACAAGGCAAATGGCTAGATATAACCGGATAACTTCCGTCAGTGAGGGATGTTTGCACATATAAGCAATTGATGGCAGTATCAATTACATTGGTAACTGTCAGAAGGATCTTATGGCTAAATGACCAGTCGTGTGATTCCCTGAGTCTGTTCATTAATACTGAACGTGATTATAAAGATGTGTATAAACTTGGTTATACTGATCAACTGATCTGACATTAGATGACAATCTCTTGGTTTTTTTTTTTGTTGTTGTTTTTTTTCTTGTTATGTAACAGTAAGCAAGAAGAGTACCTTGATCATTAATATTTAGTAGAACTTTTTCAGTTACGCACAAGCTGATCAATGTGTTTTAAGAGCATATGACAGTGTAAATTGTTCCTTAAGGCATACGTTCTTTCATTAATGCAACACTCACGCCCTTCTACAGGCCTGGTTGCGAGTGTCGAAGTTTGCAGCCTGGGGCTCTTAAAAGCACTCTGGTTTCATATCCTTGTTCTGTTGTGGTTGTCCCGTGCACGGCAGTGTGTAATTATCACCTGCACAGGACGGGGCGCCCGGCTGATCCCTGCATGTGAGGGCTCATGCAGTCTGCATGTTTTGAAGATGTTTTTGTGGCAGATATGGCCCAGCCCTGCTGATGCGTGGGGCTGGAGACACTCACACACAGACTGTTTTTCTTTCCCATAAGCCTCTGTTTTGATGCCCTGTAGGCTAGATACCGCTGTGAAGAGAGTGGGACAGAATCACTAAGGGAAACCACACTGTTTTATTTAGTCTTTCCTGCTATTGATGTAGAAGGAAAAAAGAGTGGCTGTTTCATACACTATCTGATGCACTGGCACCGAGAGTGTTTGAAACTCAAATGCAGTGTTTTTTGAGTGTCTTCAACTTGATATTTTTTATCACTTAGCAATAGATGGGCATAAACGTAATATACAGTGAATATAGTAATATAGTTTCCCTTATCCCAAAGAGTAGTCAGTAAGACAAGGCATGATCAGCGTCCGAAGTTTTCTCATTTATTTTTCACACTGGAGCTGGAGGGCCAGTGTAGCTAGCAAGTAGCTAACAATTTGCCCCATGTTCCACGTGCTGTATTAGTGTGGGATAAAATTGAGAGTAATATTAAGAGAGTAATTTCCAAATTAAGAGAGTAATTTGCAAAACGTCTGTTTCCTCTCATCACCTTCAGAGCTGCTGTCTACTGTCATCTGAATCAGATGCTGCTGTGGTTTTGGGCATGATCCCATTAGCTAGAAACAGTGTAACTGATTTGTAATATTTCCAGCAGTGTCTGACGCTCATAGCTGTAAGCATGATTGTTTGGATGCACACCTGAGACAAATATCTTAGTAACAACTAAGCTTTGTTTTAGCCAGGCCCAAAGAAGCACCTGCATGCCATGGTACATGCACCACAAGTTTATTTATATACTTTTCAATTGTGCTTTTACTGTTTTGCACAAGAAGCATATTTCAGGTTTAGGTCAGTTGTAAATATGGTTTTATAAAACTGTCTACTCTGTATATTGTTACTGAAAAAATTGGGAAAAATTAGGCTACTACTTTCTTTAGCTTAACTCTTTTGTCTGTACTTTAGTCCATGCTTATAGACAACTGTGTAAAACAGTGTCAGAAAACACAAAAGCAAGTCTGTTGGAGATTATGGAACAATTCGACATGGCTCGGGGCAAGAATGTTTTCATGGTAAACACCAATTCATTTCAAGTGTCTTTGTTGACTGACTACATTTAGAGTTGGGGGAGAACTGTGTAATATGACGTGTGGGATTTATAACGCAAAAAATCAGGTGAAACCCTCTGAAATGTGTGCGTATCATTCCCTTCGTACTTGGACTCTTTTTTCCCACAGTTGAAAGGCAGAGTAATGGAGTGTGTGTGTATCGGGTGACCCACCTGTGGGAGTCCCGCCGAGACTCCGTTACGAACTCCGACTCCCACCACTCTGCTGCTCCCACACAGATGGGTTCCCTGCTATAATGCCGGCCTTTGTACTGTGGTCAGGTATGGGGGACGTTAGAGTAAACTTTAAAGAGTATACACCCCCCCTGACTCCCTCGCTTGTGGGATCCATTCTAGCTGGAAACCCAAGATCAGTGAAGGCTGACTCCATTTGTTCACCGCACAAATGTCCCTTGCAGAACGTCAGAATTCTGCAGGATTATTGCCTGACAGTTTTGTCACCAATCCACACTTCAGCTCCGCACGCTCACATAGCTCATAGCTGATAACGAATAAATCACAGTAGTTTATAGAGTTTATGTCTCAAAAGTCTAGATTTGAGTACTTTGGCCTGCATTATTATATAAGAAATGTGTTAAAACCCATGATTATATACATATATTATATATAATTTAAACAGAAAATTAATTTAAAATTTAAAACACTCCACTGATGTACTAATATTAGCCGACTGTCAATAGCATTATGGGTTTCTGGGTCCTCTGTGTCAGCTTTCGCCTAAAAGCTGAGCGGTTTACAAAGAACATCAGTGGCAAACAAGAACTGCAGGTTGGAGAGGAACAATATAGTCACCTCTGAGAGGAGTGGCCATCTAAGAGCCTGACCACAGACAGGTGTCAAGCAGTCTGGCTTCATATATTATCTGTCCCTCCCTCACAGGTTTCAGGTTTTCAAAATCATAGACCTCTTAAAAATAACATCTGTAATATCTATGTAAGGTAACTGATGGGTTACCTTTATTTTCAATCAGTGGGGGCTTTGTTACAATCTGTACTAATCTATACTAACAGTATAGATATTACAGAGAATATACAGAGTATAATATGTATTCTAACATATTCTATATATTCTAATAACCTATAAAATATGTTTTTTCTAGCCAGCAGTTATATCAAATTTGCAGAAATATGCAGTTTAATCTCTTGATTTGTATCAGTTGTGTGCATATGCATACTTGCACCTGATGTAGCCTTTTAGATCCAAAACTAAAGATAGTTCTTAGTTATTTTGGTACTGTTTTTGTTGCTGCCATTATTGATATCTTTACTTCGGCACTGTCTCCTGAACTGTGCTTTTTGGTCACTTGTTTTAAATCACAAACATAAAGTGAATGTGACTTAAACCCAAAATTCGTGTGCAGCCAAGGAGGTGGGTGTATTTACTGTATTTGCCTGCAACAGATTTCAGAGTATGCGAAATCTGCCAACATTGAAGAGGAATTACAGTAATATTTCAAAATTATTGCATAACTCGATCATTAAGATGTAAACAGTCATTCAGAGTGGTTTGATATGAAATTCTGGAGAAACACATTTAGTCAGTATGACTCAGAGATAGAAACCAGACATCTGACGAATTCTCTGAAAGCTCCCTCACAGAAAGTCATTAAATAAAATGGTTATGAATACGCTGGCTGATGCCTGGGATATTGTTTTACCAGAGTTCTGAGAAGGTTTTGATTAAAATGTATTTATTAAAACTCATTCTTGATGGAGGGGTACACGTGTATACAAATAAACACTCAGAAGACGTGTGTAGATTCACTGTTGATTAGTAAATAAAATGTCCATATTTATGTTGTAGACACGTGTTGTGACATCTGGTTCCATTCATCACCACTGTAAAGAAATCTGAGTCTGTAAATTTCTCTACAATGAACCATTTCACATGAAGCCCACTTTGAATAGCAAGATAATTCAAACCACACAGACCAGGTGGAGTTTCGGATGTGCTAACACAAAACACACCCACAGCATGTACGTATGTGTGTGTGGTCAGGTGGCACACCTGGTCTCAGTGATGACTCACCCAGTTTTTATAGAGGGCCCACAAACCTCTTCTAATACTAGATAACCCACATACAGGGAGTTTGTTACTGTAGCTGTTTATTGCTGCACTGATGTCACGTCTGGGTTTGTACTGAAGTGTTGACATGTCTATAGCTGTATAAACACACCACATGACTTTACTCTTTAAAGGATAAGTTGTACTTCAGTTTCAGAGTCACCCTTTTCCACATGGCAAAGCATAAATTCTAAATATGACCACTGTTTAATGTAAAATATTACGATATGTTGCTTGTACTTAAATACAACATTTTCTGCTTTTGTGGTAAAAGCATATTTCCATTGACCACATTTTGGGGTTTTTTTTCCCAAAATTTTATAATCAAAGAGTAAATGTGCGTTAAATGTACAGAGGTGCCATCTCTGTAAAGCAAGGGAGACCAGTGTTTTCCAAAACAAAAAACAAAAAAAAAAAACGGTGCTTCTGCTTGTTTGGAATGAAAACCTGCAACTTCAACACTGTTTTGTAAAGGCTATATACTTATTTTCACAATCAGCAAAACACAATTTTACCGGGGTGTGCAAATTTTGTGTGATACTATTTTTAAGCCTACATTGTGTTATTTGATTATATCACGAAAATTAACATGACAAGTGGTTGGAAAGTTTTGCATGGTAGTCTGTCTCTCTTTTTTCACTGTCAAAACCTTCAGGGGGTCAAATTTGTCCCTTAAAAGTGTATTGAAATGCATTTTTATCTCATTCATTGAGGTCCTTAAAATGTTTACGTAAACTGAATGAAGCTCTTCTACCCTTAATGTTCTCTCTGTCTTCCTGTGTGTGTGTGTGTGTGTGTTACAGGGCCTGCTGACCCTCCAGCTGTCTCTGAGAGCAGGATTAGCATCAGTGGAGGTGAAAATTCTCCCTCCTCCGTCTCCTGTCGCTCTTCTCTCTCTGCACCTCCCTCCACAGCGCCCCCTGTTGCCTGCGGTCTGACGCTGCCCTCACTCATCTCACAGGTCAACCTGGAGCTGCTGACCTCTGCCGCAGTCACTCTGCCTGGTGAGCTGAAAGAGAGAGTGACCCCATGAGGAGAAAATCGGCTGAGTTTACACTCTCTCCCAACAGCATTTGATCCAGTTAGACACAAGATAGCCCTACTCAGGAGACCAACTCTGCAGTTTAATTTGAATTGTGTTTGTCAGTGCAATCAAATCACCAGCACAGAATTAACCTCCTAGAGGCTCTTTGAATGTAATGTCAACTGTTCATCCCCCCTACCCTCTAGTCTTATTATTCACTTAATCTTAAGACTTAATATTTAATAACTGAGGGAGAGCGAAGCACAAACTAACACATTTTGGTTTTTGCCTAAAATATGTTGAAGTATTTCAGCAAGAAAAAAAAAATCTATAGTATGTTAATAATGAATCTATGCATAAAAACTACTTGAATTTAAATGGGATGGCTGTATGGTCTGCTGTAGCTTAGTTGTAACACTGCAGTGCTGGTACGAGAAGATAAAGCACATTCTACTTTTCTACTTAAAGCTGTTTAGTGCATGAAAAAACATGTAACATCTTACCCCCTCATTCGCTCATCCTCCACTCTCCTCTACTATGAAACTAATGTGTAGGTTCTGTAGGAGTATGATGAATCTGTGCATAAAAACTACTTGAATTGAAATGGGATGGATGTATGGTCTTCTGTGGCTTAGCTGTAACACTGCAGTGCTGGTACAAGAAGATAAAGCACATTCTAAAAAAAGCATTTTCTGCTTAAAGCTGTTTAGTGCATGAAAAAAACATGTAACATCTTACCCCGCATTCGCTCATCCTCCACTCTCCTCTACTATGAAACTAATGTATAAGTTCTGTAGGAGTAAGTGTGAGCAGCTGAGGTGTGGACCTACATACAGACCCATAGAATTTAAGGGGATGAGAGTTGAAGGGGTTAATTTAGCAGTGGCAACTTTTAACTTGAGCTAACGATCTAATGGACTTTAACAGCTTTTATCATTACCCTAACATAGCCAATATCCAGTCAATATCAGCCTGATACTGATTAGTTATACAGGAGTAACCTTATCTCTAAACTGTCTCTCTCTCTCTCTCTCTCTCTCTGTCTGTCTCTCTCTGTCTCTCTCTCTGTCTCTCTCTTTCTCTCTCTCAGGTAACTGTGACCGCAGTGGCCGTTGTTTGCTCCTGGTGTGTATGAGGAAACAGGTGTGGATGGACGAGAGCTTTACTTGCAGAGACCTCACCTGTTTGCTGGGCTACTACTGCTCCACAGTGCGGTGAGATACACACAGTCCCTTGTTTGTATACCTTATCAGGTGTAAAAAGGTGTATCATGAAAATGTAATAACATATTGTTATATTATATTGTTGCCATATTGCCCAGCACTAATGCTTTATTCTAAATGTGATGATTCAACTGCATTTTTAAAATGTTAGAATCAATTTTAATTTGTGAGTAAAAAATAATTTATAAAACTACGCAAAAATAAACCCCCCCACACAAACATATACACTCAGACCGCTGCTCATGCTGATGCATCTTGTAGTGATGTCAGTGTGTATCTCAGCACCATCTCAAATAAATGTCAAATAAAACTACAGAAAAAAACTCTATACAAAATATACTATGCTATATACACAAATGCTGGGGTATAAATACTATAGATAAATAATTTACAGTTAACTGATTTACTAGTAACACATTGATGTGCTTTACTATAAGTATAGTAAATAAAATTTTAAAAATTACAAAATAATGTTAAATAAATATTGATACTTGGTCCTGCTGTATTGATATAATATTGTGCTGAAAAATATTGCGTTACTACCCTGTTTCAATTTTCCTTCTCCCTTCTCTATATGTTATATCACATTTCTGTTTTCTGTGCTCTGAAACACTACAGAAATGAAGATAATCTGTTATTATTTTCAGAAAAGAGAAGAGGGACTTGGGGCTGACCGTGTTGGTGGATGCTCGGAGGCAGCAGGCCAGTCCTGTGCTTTTCTCAGCACTATCTCAACTTCAGGTGAAAACAAACACGCACACAAAACACACAACATATACAATACCGTTCTAAAGATTATTTAACCAACTCATAAACTATACACTGAAACGTAGAATGTCAGTCAAATCATGAATGTGTAGCTGCGTTAGCTGAGACTTTTCTTGACCTCTTTTTGGTATACTGAGTTGTATACTGAGTATATTAAATGAAAAAAATGGGAACAGATGTTTTACTGTGACAGGCTGCAATGTGCCTAAAGATACAAGGAGCCTAGGTAAAAGTGTTCCAACCACTCAGCATTCAGCACCACCAGTATACTGATCACCGACCTTATCACCTGTTTCTTCACTGGTTCAGGCCTTTATTTAGATGGTCTTTGTTCTTCTTGAATAATTCATACGTAGGTCACTGTGTGGATTAACAAACAAAAAACATTCCTCTGAAAGTGGTCAGGTTCAGGGACTGGACTGAAAATGAGAGTCTTTGAAGGTCCTTCAGGAAGCCTGGAGAACTGTTCCTTAAGACCACATTAAAATACAAAGAAAGTCTGGATCTTTGGAAGCACAGTACTATATATAAAATACAATTATAGTTCAAATGTGAAGTATACCTATATTTCACAACCTGAACCCCTACCACCCTCTATTATACACTCCACCTCTGTGAATAGCTGGTGTGTTAGGGTCAGACTCTTCACCTCATGTTTAGGTTTTGCTGAGGCTGTGAGTCTTCTCAAATATTTGCTGGAAAGCCTGGCCTTAGGGGGCTCATGGGAGGCTTGTTCTTACTTGCCCTCTAAGCGGAGAGAGGGATCAACCTTAACTCAGACAGACACTCAAACAAGTATCCACCCAGCCCGAAGAGCTGTCAAACCTACATACACACGGCATCAGCGCATTTTTTATGTCCACAACTGATCCTTTCTTACCATAATTATAAGAGTAGGTGTGTTTTAATCTACAGATGAGATATTATACGATTTGAATGAACTCATGCATGCCCATGAACAGACAGACACTTTAATGGTAAATACTTCCTTTAATACCATAAATGCTAGTGCAACATTGCTGATTTTGCTGTGTTTGATATGTTTTAATCATTTCATGTCTGTTTTTTTTTTTAGACTTGTCTCCCGAACGCACTTTACTCAGTTTTGTTACTCTCCGACAAGGAGGCATCCGTCAAACCTGAGAGAGATTTCTTAATTCCAGTGAGTAAACAAACATATTGAAATGTAAGGAAATGTAAACATATATATATATTTTTTTTATAGTATTGTATTGCACTGATCCAGAACAAATCATGAAAGCGCGTTTTGCTCTGCTGCAGTTTCTTTAAACCCACATATTCCACAAAAAATGCCCTTCATACTTAAGAGCTCACTCTAATGTCTACTGCTGAAAGATAACTTGAAAGCAGAAGAATCCAGTCCTCTTCTAGACCTTGAACAGTGTTATATAAGGCCTGACAGAACTAAAGCCTAAAAATATCATGACAAGGCTGAGGGTGTATTATGTCCTTGCCCTTGGAATGAACAGTACTGGTATGGGTGTGTTAAATGGAGGTGTATTGACAGATATGCTTGCTGAAATATGGCAGTATGAAACTTTCTAGTTTCTACAGGGGTAGAGGAGGTTGAGATTAGCGTAAGAAGCTCGTAAATTAGTTTTTCCTGGAACACCTTTCAAAGTAGCTCCAAAAAATTACAGCTTGCTGCCTATCGTTCATTGTAAAAATTACTACTATTTTACATGTAGAAAAAAAGTTAACAATATTATGATATGTATGCATATGTTTTACTTGTTTACTTGTTTAAATATGAATTTGCTCCAACTTTATACTGTTCCACCCCTTTCTGAAAACAAAAATATTCCAGCTTGACTTTTTGGATTGCGCTCTTTTTTTTTTAAATTGGTGGGATGTTTTATATTTTCTGTCTGTTTTGTGTTTTTTTTTCTTCCAGTGTGAAGTCTTGACCTCTCTCAAAGCTCTGCTAAAGCACATCGATTCCTCTCAGCTCACTAAAGAACTGGATGGCACTTTTCCATATGACCACAACCACTACATCCAATTCAGACAGGTAAACCCTCAGAGACATGTTTTTTCATGACCCCTTTACCTGGTATCTAAAAAGTAATGATCATGAAAACTGCAGAAGATGTGCTAAATCATTAGCACATCAGGAATCATTGTTTTTTTTTATGATCTGTAGAAAATCGAGAAGTTCTCCAGTAACTGTAGCACTGCCATCTCATCCCTCCAACGATCGATCAATGTCCTGAACAGCAGTGGCAGTCTGGAGACAGCCAAGGTCAGACTGATTACACCAATATCAAAACACTCCTTTCTCATTTCTTACACATAAAGACAGAAATTGTAAACTGTATAGCCTAGAACTCCAGCTAGATATAACTAGTACTGAGTTAGAAAATTAAAACAAAAATGTACCGAGTTTACTGAAGGTTAAACATAATCCTACATAAAGAGGGTTTTCAGCTGAGAGTCCTCATAAATACTACAATATAGTCCACAGTTTGACCTGTTAACACATTTAAATTCCTCACTATCATAATAACAGAACTTACACAGTAGTTTCTCAGTAGTTACTGCATAATATATACTAGGTGCTAAATAATTTATAGTTGATAGTGAATAATTCAAAGGAAACACTGAATAATTTATAGTAGATACTGAATAATTCACAATAAATTCTGAGTAATTCATAGTAAATACTGAATATGTATAGTATATACTGAATAATTCATAGTAAATACTGAATAATTTATAGTATATACTGAATAATTCACAGTAAATACTGAATAATTCATAGTAAATACTGAATAATTTATAGTAGATACTGAATACTTCGCAGTAAATACTGAATAAATGATAATGGATACTGAATAATTCATAGTAGATGCCGAATAATTTATAGTACATACTGAATAGATTTACTTACAAAAGGAAAATGGGAAGTATTCATTTTGTGTTTTCAGAATTTTTCTTCCTTCAGCTTTCCTTTCCTCCTGATTTAGAAGTACTTAACTTGAGGAACGTGTGTGTGTGTGTGTGTGCTTCCTCAGGATGTGTCAGAGGCAATTAGCCAGCAGAGGAACCTGATGAGGAGTGTGTTGGAGGACACACACCTAAACTGCCTCAGGATGGAGGGGGGCACCTTCCTAGCACGAGTCAGAAAAGAGGAAACATGTGAAATTGACAATTACAGGTACTGCTATTTAACAACTAATGTAATAATAACCAATGTAATAAAACTTTGCAAGATCAATTTAGAAGTTCAGTCATTTCATCAAGTACATTAGTGCAGGTCGTTTCTTTTGAAAAGGCCACTTTCCTGAAGAGCTTTTGGTCTTTTTGTATATGAATGCAGAGATGCTGTGGACATGGCCTGTTCACTCTACAACCAGATGGATGAGGAAGTCCACAAACTTGTCATCTTGTCCAACAAATCTCTCCAGCAGCTGGAAAACGTTCTGGAGCTACGCACCTTCCAGGAGGACAGTGAGCGGGTGGGAGCTTTTGACGAAAATGTTAAGGTCATTTGTAATGAATGAAAACATTTGAGCGTCAGTTGTAAAAATCACATTCAAGGACCAGTTTTTGTCCTTTTTTAGTGTAACAGTTGATGTTTTTTGAACTGGGAACACGTTAACTTCTTTAACTTTAACTTCTTTAATCTAGACTACTTTCATACATGATATTATATGATTCTATTTGTACATGTTAATTCATTTATTTTATCAATTAAAATAGTCTCAGAAACATCTCCAGTGTAAAAATCTCTACCCAAAGTATACACTGGACAAAAGCTTACCACTCCAAGGGCTTGTTTACCATTGGGAATTTTGTTGCCATACATTATGTACTGGGCAGAAGTCTGTGTAGACATGAAAAATGTTTAAAACTATTAAAAGTTGCATAGCTGTATAGCATTAAAATAATTTCAAATAAACATAAATACACTAAAACATAACAACAGTATTTTGTTTTGAATTATGAATGGTGTTGGTTTAAAGAACACAGGTTTTGTTCATGGTCTTCTAAGAGCTCCAGATGTGTTCAGTTCCATCGGCAGTTCCATAAATGCTCAGATAAATAACCACATATTTATCAGGTGGCTGTGACTTTTGAACAGTATTGTATCGTAACATTTCTATGAATGTTCAAATAAATGAATATACTCTTGCTCTGGGGCTTTTTTCCAGCCTACAATTTCTCTAGTCATTGTTTTATTTTTACGAATGTACTATTCAGCACTTAAAACACACAGAATAACTGCATACCTTCCCAGTTTGCCATTTTGTCCACATGTTAAGGGACAGTTCAGTGCTGTAACGAAGCCTGTGTGTGTGTTTGGACAGATAAAACGCTGGTTCAGTGTGGAAGCAGAGAAGCACCTGGCTCCTCTGGACTCTCTCACTCTTACCCTCAGCTCGCTGCAGGAAATAAAACGAAGCCTGGACCAGTTCAGTAAGGAAGCAGCGGTAAGAGCTCTTCTCCAAAATCACGACAATCAAGTCGCTTTTTTAAAACATGGACTTTGGAACTCAGTTTAAAATTCAACTTGATCTCCACTAAAAGTCGCTCACTGAAGTGAAAATCACTCAAATGCATCTAATTTCAGAGTATTTTCATAATTGATTGATTATGAATCAGAATCAGAAAACTTTAATGATCCCAGAGGAAGCAGCTTATGTTAAGACTGCACAGACACACAGAGACAAGAACGATATAAAATATAAAGTCTAAATAAATCCAATAAAAACTCCATACAAAATATACAATACTATATACACAAATACTGGGATATTAATACTGTAGATAAGTAACGTAGAATTAAGTGAATTGCTAGCAACACAAATAGTGTTTAGGAGTATGTTAATATGTAATAGAGATCAGTAGTAGATCAGTAATGTTGACATAAGTAGTGATATTTCACATGGTAAGACTGCTGCGCATAATAAGAAGATCATGCACATAATGAAATGATAAGAAAACTGTACATGACACTGCATAATATTGCACATAATAAGGTATTGCACATAATGACAATGTTTTCGCACCAGATAATTTTACATGATAGACTATTGCACATAGTAATAAGAAAAATAACTGTTTTAATAATTGATTTTCATATATTTTTTTAACAAATAATTTTCAAATAATTGTTTTTCATTCTTACTGAAGTGTTTTAAATGTGTTTTTCATTCTTACTGAAGTGTTTTAAATGTGAATTAACATATTACAGCATGTTTGTGAATGCAGGGATTTTAAACCTATTGTTCTATTTTTTATAAATGTGAACCTTTTAGATAAATCGCTTTGTTAATCCAGCCATAAGGTGGTACACATTGCATTGTGTTCATTTCATGTTTTGAACAGCTCCAGCAGAAGCAGGCAGCGGCGCTGATGCGAGAGTGCAGACACATGTCCAGCTCAACTTTAATGGAGTTGAAACAGCACATCAGCTCCGTCCTCCAGGGCACGGACACGCGCCGGGACGAGCTGGACATCCTGCTCAAACTCTACGAGTTCTATGACTCGGTAAAGATCCTTTTGTCTGAACACTGAGTAGAACGTGTTTATGCCTTGAATAGCAAAAAAAACATTTAACATAATTTTCTTAGGACTGCAATATGTAGAACTGAAATATATACAGCAAGGACGCTAATGTTAAAATTGAAGTTTGGTTTACTACATGCAGACTGTCAGTTCAACACTGCACACTGGAATTCATTGAATGAGCATGATTCAGCTGCATAGATAATTTTTGTTTATGTGTCATATTTCATTCATTTGTGAATGTTGTTCACATTTGAATCAAGCCAGTTCAGTGCACTACTGTTTTCCTTCACTGTGCATTTAGGTTGTGAATTCTGCAGGTTTTTTTCTACCCTGTCTTTGCCAAGGGTACGGGTGTTACCCAAAACTAATCAGCAGCACTCACTACCAGTGATAATTAAAAAACAGCTGCATTTTTAAACTTGAGAATGATTTTGAGTGTCTGATCTAACTTGTTCTAACTATGACTTGATCAACCCTACAGGCTGACCAGTGGATGGCGCACTGCAATGATTATTTCCAGCAGCTGAATGTGGAGGACAGTGGGGTTGGCTACTCTCCGGAGGTCCTGCAGGTTTTAAGGGACTACCACGGCGAGGCCAGTAAATTTTCCCTGGAGAACTTCAGCTCCCTGAACGAGACAGTGTCCACGCTGGGCAGCGCACGCGAGCTGCAGCGCTGGAACCTCGTCTGGACCAAGTGCCAGCAGACCAGGAGCAGGCTGGAGGAGGCCCTGACCAGAGCCACCAAGGCTGAAAAACTGCTGGGTCAGTAGGCTTTTTACATCCATCTTAAACAAAACTGCATTTTCAGGTGCTCAGGTATTGGTTCTGTTTAGGGGTGTAAATCTGTAACCCCACAATAATTCTGGAACATATTCGTTACATCATGAAATCTCAAATGTCATCACAATTCTGTTATTTTGGTATGATTCATATGATTTTACAAAAATTATACTTGACAATAAAAAATAATACCCTAGTTGTATTTTTATGTTTAAAAGATGATAATGATTATGACATGTTAATGACATTTCATGTATATCTCTAGTATATGCATTATACTTTTATTCTTAGTACCCTAGTAATATATGTTACCTGTGCTCTATTTGATATATACATTATATCAACATACTATATATATCTTTTTAATTATTATTATTATTATTGTTATTCATTTTAGAGCATGACACCAACACACCAGATTGTGACACTTCTGACCTCACGGAGTCGGGTTCTAGTGTTCCCCCACCTGCTGAGAGGGTCAGGAAAACATCTCTGGACTATGGAGAGGGCAGCAGCCCCCTGCCTGAGACCCCACCACATCAGGGATCCAGAGTGTTTGATTTTGAGGAGAGGAAGCCGCTCTCAGCTGGCCCTTTTTCCAAGAGCCAGTCTCTTCACCTGTTTTCTCCTTTCCCCTTTCCCCCGGACAGTGGGAAACTCTCTCCGTCTCTGTTTGAAGACACGGACAGCGACTGCACTGTGGATTCTTCGTACTCCTGCCGCTCAGAGCCAGCATACAAAAGCCACCGCAAGCCTCCACTGAAGAAGATCATGAAGAAGACGGTGAGCCATGAGCTGGGGCTTCGGGACCACCACGGATACACAGGCGTGTACATTAAAGGCCTGGAGGTCAGCAATAACGTGTGCATGGAGAAGAAGCTGCACAGGCCAGAGGTGAAGACTCCACCGCTGGTCCGCAGCCGCAGCCTTTCGTCCCCCTCCAAAACACACTGCAGACTAAGCGAAGGAGAAACCAAGAGACAGAGCAGGTCAGATAGAGGTGTACAGACTGAACAGACAATAATCACAATAAAATGATATCAAATTATTGATTTATTGATTGATTTTCTGATTTATTCATTTACAATGTATTGATTTAAATTATTGTTCAATAACATTCATTAAAGCAAAAACATTTATTGCATCATTAATTACATTTGCATTTAATTTACATTCTGTATGGCTGGATTCAATTCTGCTCTTCTGACTTTTTTGGTTTCATCAATGATTAAATCAATCAATGAAATAAAATACGGCGAGTTTTTTTTTCTCTGCAAAACAAGACTGTACATTCAACAGAAACCATTTCCTCATATTCAAATTATAATAATATATATCCAGATCTGAAATCTTCATGTAATAACTTATGTATGATTGCTCATAGATTGTTTTTGCGTGATCTCCTACAGTAAAATCCAGCACATTATGGATGAGATGATTTCCACCGAGAGGGAATACGTGCGTTCCCTTTCTTACATCATCGAGCACTATTTCCCTGAGATGGAGAGACTGGACCTGCCACAGGATCTGAGAGGCAAGCGTAGCATTATCTTTGGTAATCTGGAGAAGCTCTGTGACTTCCACAGCCAGTACTTCCTCAAGGACCTGGAGCGATGTGCACACACTCCACTGTCCGTCAGCAGCTGTTTCCTGCGACATGTGAGTCCTCTTGAGCACAACACACACACACACACACACACACACACAGACCCAAAAAGAGCCGGCAGTAAAAAGTAATGTCAAAATCTATGAGGATAGATAATTTACACACTGTATTTACACAGATTTCAGACATCTAACTTGCACAGATATAGCCTCAGACATAGTCAGATAGATCTTTGTCTATAGTTTTAGCACTGCAGCTATACAGCTAAAGTAACTAACAAGTGATGGAACCTTACACCCCACTAGTTAACATTGCCTCAATGCAGAGGCCTTTTGTCTGGTGAACATTGTATGATTTTGGGGTGTACCTAGACGAAAAATTTCGTTATTTGTGGCTCAACAGTCGTAGTGTGAGAGGCAACCAAAGACAGCTTGCGATTATTTTCTGACAATGTCAGTGTGTGTGCTGCCACAGCCTACGTCTACTGACCTGCCAAAAAAATGCAGCATAAAATGACGAATTTATCAACACGACATAGCGCACAAAATCCAAACAGCATGGAGATGCAGCAAATGAATGCTGGGATGCCGCCTCTTCTTTGGATTTTTCTCCACACACATTAAAAGCATGATCACCAGAGCACAAGTCATCTGGTTCTGTTAACGCAGCACTAGTGCGTGCTGATAACATTTTATTCTTCTATACTAACTTGCATCGTAGCTTGTGATTCAATAGGCATCATAATCATACATCTACACACCTTCACACACACACTATTGTACATCTACACACCTTCACACACACCATTGTACATTTACCCACCTTCATACACACCATTGTACATCTACCCACCTTCATACACACCATCATACATGTACACACTTTCACACACACCATCGTACATCTACACACCTTCACACACACCATTGTACATCTACCCACCTTCATACACACCATCATACATCTACACACCTTCATACACAGCATCATACATCTACACCCCTTCACACACACCATTGTACATCTACCCACCTTCATACACACCATCATACATCTACACACCTTCATACACACCATTATACATCTACACACCTTCACACACACCATCGTACATCTACACACCTTCACACACACCATTGTACATCTACCCACCTTCATACACACCATCATACATCTACCCACCTTCATACACACCATCATACATCTACACAATTTCACACACACCGTGGTACATCTGCCCTCCTTCATACACACCATTGTACATCTACCCACCTTCACACACACTATCATACATCTACCCACCTTCATACACACCATCATACATCTACACACCTTCATACACACCATCATACATCTATACACCTTCACACGCCATCGTACATCTACACACCTTCATACACACCATCATAGATCTACACACCTTCATACACACCATTATAAGTCTATACACCTTCACACACACCATCGTACATCTACCCACCTTCATACACACCATCATACATCTACCCACCTTCATACACACCATCATACATCTATACACCTTCACACGCCATCGTACATCTACACACTTTCATACACACCATCGTACATCTACACACCTTCATACACACCATCATAGATCTACACACCTTCATACACACCATTATAAGTCTATACACCTTCACACACACCATCGTACATCTACCCACCTTCA
>JBBPCZ010080136.1:0-11684 GCA_037974445.1 Brycinus macrolepidotus | reverse complement strand
GGAAAGAAAAAAAAAAAAAAAAAAAAAAAAAAAAAAAAAAAAAAAAAAAAAATTAAAATTGATCCAAATAATTCCCCTATCTAAAGCCAAACTCTTTTTAACCGTGCAATTAAGAAGAGCTCATAAAGGTTAATTACTGCATTCCTGTTGAACTACCTCGTGGACGAGTAGTTCGTGCTGGATTACTTAATAACCCTGCTTTGATATAAGTCCCCTAAGTAACAAATAAACTAACTAATCAATTAATAAATACAGTAGTGAATCAGCCCTAAGCTAATTCCTACATATTTATTTGGTGGAGAATCAACCCTAAGCTAAATTTCCTACACTGATTATTTGAGAGAGATTAATGAAATTATTAGAACACACTTTTTGAAATTTCCTACTTTTCTGTAGAGTGGAATCTAGGTGACGACTCAAGGCAGCTAGCAGATGGTCGGTTTAGCCAGTCTGTCTGTCGTCTGGCCCTCGGTGTTGGTTTGTCTTATTTGTATCTAGATTAGTTATGTTAAGGAATACAATTTCAAAGGACATGAACTTAAACTCTGTTTTCTGATTAATACTTAGGGCTCTATATATGGTTCCTGTGCCTCCCCCTCTACTGTTTAGTCTAGGACTGTGTACATACTGGTAGCCTGAAGGTGTGGCCTCATTTAGAGCAACAAACTCATCAGGTCTAATCCAGGTCTCTGTAAGGCATAAGGCATCATAAGGCATACTTTCTATTCTACCTATTCTGTTTGTTTGTTATGTAGTGAGTTGTTGTGCTTGTTCATGAATTATGTGTGAAACTGCATTTTGTGGTTGCCAAACATATGGAATGAACACCACAGTAAGCCACATGAGTATTTGGAAGTATTCAGAAAGCAGACATTAAATATTTGTATTCAATCCACATTACATTTTAAAATGGCAGTGCTGGGAATACAGATACTTTTAAAACATTTGGTACAATGTTTTCAGAATGCAATACTGGTATTGCATTACCACTACATAAAAAACATTCATTCTTAAATCATTAAGAAATATTGTTTATAATTGTTGATAAACTACTTTAAGTCAGCATTTGCCATATAGAAAATCTCTATGTGACCACAAGAATTGTTATTATGACAGTTTGAAGTGTTCAAATTTAACTGAATATTACACATTAATATAATCCAGTATTTTAATGAAACAATGGGTTTAAGAGTATAATTTCTCTTTAACAGCTAGCAAATCATGACCACCATGGTATGTAAGTTTCTGACATACTATAACACGCGGGTCAAAGAGTTTATAGGCAAAGCACACAGCGTACTCACGGTACCGGAGAATTCAGCTGGAGCAATTTGGAATGGTGAAGGAGGATTCAATGACAGAGCAATGTTACCTGTCTAGCCACACCCTAAATACTCTCCAGGGGATCATTTCCTGTTCCTGGTTTGGATCACCTGACCCATGCGCACAACCAGATCCCCCCCCAGGGCCAACACCAGACGGACTCGGGAGAGAGAGACCTGATGACGGTAGTCCTCAATAAGAGATGAATCGAAAATGATATGGTTCATCTAAATCGCTCTTCAGGACCATAGCCTTCCCAGTGAACAAGGTACTGGGTGCCACAACCCCTCTGACATGAGTCCAGGACCCAGCTGACAGTACAGGAAGAACCAGCCTCGATGATTCGAGGAGAAGGGGGAGAGGGAGCAGGAGGATGCATGGACGAATAAACCACTGGTTTGAGCTGTGACCTGTGAAATACTGGATGCATCCAGAGAGAGACAGGCAGCTGGACTCGGTAAGTGACGGTGATCTTGTCGATGGATGATCTTGTAGGGTCCGATGAAACAGGGAGTGAGCTTCTTGGACTCAGTATGAAGGTGAAGGGTGTTGTGTGGACAGCCTGGTCGCCAAATTGGTACATAGTCCTGGGTGGTGCCAACGGCAGTGTTGTTGTGTGGCGCACAGGTTGGAGGATTAGATGGAGTGGCGCATCTTCTCCCAAATCCGTTGACCCCTGTTGACCAACTGTTGGTACTACATATGAGGTAGCGTGACCAGGAGTACTGATGATCAGAAGCGAAGCACCAAAGAAAGTGCCCTAGCTGTTGATTGATCCGTTCTGCCTGACCATTAGTCTGGGGCTGGTATCCTGATGATAGGCTGGTGGTTGAATCAATCAGGCGGCAGAAGGGCCTCCAGAACTGAGCCACAAACTGGGGTCCTCTGTCCGAGATGATGCCCTGGGGGACCCCATGTAGGCAAGTGAGGGGAAGTGACCATTTGTCATACATGAACACACCACAGTGTGAACAGCACGAAATTCTTTCTATGCATTTAACCCATTCACTAAGTGAAGCAGCAGGCAGCCAGGAACATAGCGCCTGGGAAGCAGTGTGTGGGGACGCCTGGCTTCTGTGGTCATCTGAAAACGTTGGTTGGATGGCTTCATGAGAGTGGTGAGCTGAAGCCTTGATACCCTGGATGAATCGCCAATTTCTAATAAACCTTTGGAGCTGCTTGAGGCTCATAGGTAGGGGCCATGACGACACTGCATCCAGCTTCTTGGGATCCATGGCCGCAACCAGGGGTGAGATGAAGAAACTCAGGAACGTGGTGGAGAGCTGGTGGAAAGCGTATTTTTCCAGCTCACAGTATAGCCGATGGGTGAGCAGTCTCTTCAGAACCATTCTCATATGACGAATGTGGTCCTCAGTGGTTTTAGATTAGATCAGTGAGTGGAAATGGGTGGTGGTTTTTAATTGTGATCTTACTGAGTACCCGGCACTCAACACAGGGACAAAGCCCCGTCTTTTTTCTTCACAAAGAAGAAACCTGCCACCATGGGAGAAGTGGATGGGGAGATTGTCACGTTCTTCAAGGCTTCTGATACGTACTCTTCCATAGCCCTGTTCTCCACCGGGAAGAGCGAGAACAGGCACCCATGGGGGGGTACCACACCTGGCAGGAGCTCAATCCTCATGTCCCAGTCCCAATGTGGAGGTAGCTCTGCAGCTCATCTCTTGCCGAAGGTGTCCACCAGGTCACAATAGCACACTGGTATGGCTTTAATCTCAACTGATTCAGGGACCTCAGACTCCTGGGAGATAGCTCCAGCTTGTGGTTGAAGACAGGTGAATTGGCAGGTGGATCCCCAATGGAGGATGTGGTCCGAGGTCCAGGACATGTGAGGGTTGTGTTTAGTCAGTCACAGATAGCCTAGCAGAAGAGGAGAGTTAATGAGAGAAGTAACTAAGAAATGGATGGTTTGTGGTGGTCACCGATGAACATGTTGAGTGGAGTGGTTTGGTGAGTGATGGGTCTGGTACTGAGAGGGCAACCATCCACTGAGGCGAGGATGATAGGTTAGGGAAACACCTCAAGGGTCACCCCCAGCTGGGTAATAAAGGTGCGGTGAGCAAAGTTCCCGGCTGCACCCGAGTCAATGAATGCAGCGGCTGTGACCCATTTGTGACCCAGCTGGAGGCTGACCTGAAACAGGATGCGTCCAGCATGGTGGTGGGGGCAAGGGAGCTAGGCAAGCATTCCCCAACGCTTACGTGGTGTCGGTGTTTTCCGGATGTGGGGTGGAGAGGGCAAACACCTTGATGATGATTAGGAGAAGCGCAGTAAGTGCTAAGCCCTACATTGTTGTTCCCTTTCTTGGGGCTTCAGCGAGGTGCGTTTTAGTTACATGAGTTCCCCAGGATCTTCGACTCCGTGTGAAGATGGCAATATAGCAGACGACCTGGGCGGGAGATGGAGGAAATGTGCAAGGAGCTGGATCGGGGCGAGATGCCATGCGTAGGTCGTTCCTCATTGCCAGCTGAATCATTCCCTCGAAATGTCGCTGGCAACTCCCAACCCAGCATTTCATCTCAGATGCATGGAGCCAGCTCCTTGTAATAACAGGTGCAAAGCACATTGTCTGCCAGGACAGTCTGGACGCCAAGGGTCCAAAATTCAGCGGTGTACCGGCTTACCGATGAACTCCCCTGCCGTAGACAGTACAGTTTGGACGCTGCTTCTATCTCGCTGTCCGGGTGCCTGAATGTAGACCGGAGCTTTTGCACGAAGGTGAGTTGGGATTATACGGCTGCACCCCGGGGCGTAGCAGGGCCATGGCCCAATTAGCTGCTGGTCCTGAAAGCAGCGAGACGAGGAGAGTGATACACAAGCGGTCTGAAGGGTAATGAGAGGGCTGGAACTCTCAGACTAGCTCTAAGGTGGTTAAGAATGTATCACACTTCCCATCTATGCCATTCCACTTCTCAGGAAGAGAGACATGAGGTTCCAGAGGTGGGAGGGAGAAGAAGAAACTGAGCAAGGTGATACTGGCAGCACCCGAAATACTCTCCAGATGATCATTTCCTGTTCCTGGTTCGGACCACCTGACCCCTGTGCACAACATTAGAAACCAGTTGTAGGATGGGGTGGATTGCATAACACAATCAGTACCAAAAGGATGGAATGAAAAAAGGCAGGACAGACTAGACAGAGGACAACAGTAAATAAGTCAACTGATCTAATCAATGTGTAGTCATCATAAATCAGAATGTGCTGTAAGCAGCACTATGTGTAAATATGTATATATTTGAGTGGAATGTATAGAATATTAGACAAACAACATTCTGTGTAAAGAATTACAAACCCACACTGTTGATTGAGGGAAGTCAGTGATTTTGAGTGTGTAATTAAAGCAGGAAACCATTCTGTATAGGATTACTGGTCAATGTGTGCAAAATATCCCCATATGTATTTTGCTTTGGGATAAATGAATTTGTGTTTGTGTACACACAAGCACGAGCACTCTAGCCTCAGATAACTGAATTCTTTGAACAACAAACTGTTGCCATAGCACTGCTTTTGATGTCCCATGAGCAGAAGAATGTCAATAAAAGGATGGCAGGCTAGACGTTTAATGCAGCCGCTGAGCCATTTTGTATTCATCAAGTACTTTTCCAAGAACATTTTTTTTGTTATTGTAGTATTGACTGAATATTAACTGAAACAATGACTTAAGATGCTTTCCTCCTCTGGTATTTTTCTACTACCATGTAAAGACATCTCAATCATATGTTTACTCACTCTGTAATTTCTGTAAAAGTTAATCATCTTCTACTTAGATATCTATACATATCTATATTCAATATATGTAAATGTTATATTGCCACAAATGAAAATCTGAATGAAGAAGTAGATATTTACTAAAATATAATTTCTGCTGATTAACAAATGACCTGTCTAATCTTCGTTTCCATACTTCTTATTTAAAATAGCTGTCATATTGTTTCTCAATGGAAAACGTGACATTTAATAGCCCTGTTTTGCAGTTGGAGGGACTGACTGCCTCAGAGCAAACCTTATATCCTACATTTTTATTCTTCCTGTTTGTGTATGTGCTCATTATGCTATCTAACATAGGAATCATGCTACTCATTTCAATGGAAAGATGCCTGCATGAGCCTATGTACATCCTCTTCTGTAACCTGCCCTTTAACGATGTGTTTGGAAACTCTGTTGTAATCCCCCGGTTAATGGTGGACCTTTTAAGGTCAAAGTCTGAACGCTACATCAGTTATACTGAATGTGTTGTTCAAGCTTACTGCTACCACATGTATCTTGCAGCCTCTCACACTGTACTCATGATAATGGCTTTTGACAGATATGTTGCCATATGTAATCCATTGCGCTACACAGCTATTATGACGACCAAAATGGTGGTTAAACTGACTGCATCAGCCTGGGGTGTGGCATTCATCTTTGTAAGCACACTGTTAGCTCTCACAATACGACTGAATCACTGTGGAACGTTAATAGTAAATCCGTTCTGCGATAATGCATCATTGTTCAAACTGTCTTGTGAGAATGCTTACATTAATAATATATATGGTCTGATGTATACTGCAGTCTTACTTGGCTCTTCCATGGGATGCATTTTAATAACTTATGTAAAAATAGCAGCTGTGTGCCTTACCAGTAAAAACAAAACTCTGAACAGCAAGGCTTTAAAAACCTGCAGCACGCACTTGACAGTTTATACGATTATGTGGATATCTGGGTTTACTATGATTATACTCCACCGTTTTCCTGCTTTAGATGACTACAGAAAAGGGTTTGCACTGATCTTCCACATCGGCCCAGGCCTCCTGAACCCTGTCATATACGCCCTTCAGTCTGGTGAGATCAGACATGCTTTGCTGAAGATTTTACATTCAAAGAAGGTAATGCCATGACAAGAATCTTCAAAACTCTCTCTCTCCTGTGTGATTTTAAATTGTTATAACAGGAATCATTAAAGTAATAAGGACTACTAATTGTAAAACTGTGAAACTGTTCCTGTGTTTCTCACGCAATCCAGATATAGTCCTTAATCAGAGGTGGATGTATCACATGTACTTAAGTAAAATGTTAATGAGTTTGCACTTTTCTACAAATACTACTTCAATATACTAATATTAAAATACTAAGAATGCTATCATTTTTTCTTTTTTGCACAAAGAATATAACGTGTCACATGGTAAATTCTGTGTAAAATACATAATTATTTTATATTTCAAAAAAGCACACAGATATGCAAACTTGTACTGAAAGATCAGGGCTCATACTTATAAAGCTTGCTTTGTAACCTAATATGAATTTGAGAAATTAGTTCCTCCCTTATTTAAAAATGACAGATTAATTATCTGCTTATAAAGGCTGCTAGAAATCCAAGTAAAAAATATAATATAATAAATAATATTCAAACATTAATTCTAAATTAATTGTGGAGAAAGGAGAAAAACATGTACTTTAATGTTCTGGACAGGTACTGTACTTGAATCACGTTTCAAAGTTAAGGCCTTTTCCAGACACAAAAATCCAAAGGCCTTTCAGGCTTGTGTCTTGGAGTACTGTACTCAACCAAAAACCACATGGCCCAGTATGGTTTAATCAGCTCAGTCAGAGGGAGAAGCGAGGGGAGCAGACAGCAGGCAAGATGTATTCAAGTCTGAGCTGCAACAAGATCTGCTGGTTTTCTCACCTAATAACTATTTAACATCGATTTTCTGATCAACTTTGACAATGTTAGTTCACACAATAATAACATCTTTACTAGAGTGGATTTTGCACACACAACTGGACCTTAAGCCTCTTTTTACCTAATATTTTCTAGGCTAGCAAATATTAGTTAGTTGCTGCTTATAAACATTATGGAGAGTGAAACGCAACAGCCTCATTGGAACGCAATGGCTGAGAAAAGGGCGAGAGATAAATGACAGTATAGAATAAGTAAGCAACTTTTCAATGAAGCACCTGGAAATAGCATAATGGATGTAGAGTAGCTGAGTTTCATTCCTATGTGAATACTGATGTTATCCTACTACTTTTCCCCACACAGGTGTTTGATTGGGAATAACAAAGCCATTAGACCAAAAAACAAAAAATATATATTGATAATTGGGTGAAAAATAATATTATACTGGTGACTGAGCTACTTAATGAAAATGGCAATTTGTGCACATACTGCATAGGAGTTCATATGGAACTATGGAATTCCTGTAATGGAAAAAGAACTGGCAACTGTTATTAAGGCTATACTGTCAGGTATACTGAAATTGTTGCACAGTTATGATTCTGTTGATAGTATCGTTTCTCAAAATATAAATCTTATTTGGAACTGTAATAACAGATACTGTGCCACAAATAAAGTAAGATAAGTTTCTTTTAACATAATCTACTTCATACTATCTTAATAGGCAAAGAAAAAAAAATAAGGATACTAGAATTTAAAATAGAAATCTGACTTTATTTCCAAATGCTGCTTGACTGAAAATTTAAAAAGCTGTTAGGAAATTAGCTGTCTATACAGCCTTGAACTTACCTTTATGATCATTCTTTCCTTTATCTTTTTGTTCAAATACCCCGTTTGTTTGTGTTCTGCTTGTAATACTTTCTTAAGTGTGGTAAATAAAGAAAATTGGCTTGTTTTGTTAACTGATGTTTAAATGAATGAATGACTGACTGACTGACTGACTGACTGACTGAATGAATGAATGGATGGATGAATACATAAATAAATAAATAAATAAATAGGAGTGAGCCGGGGGGAACAGACATCCAGCTTAACACTACGAGAGAGAGAGAGAGAGAGAGAAAGAGAGAGAGAGGAGAGAGAGAGATCTATAGCTACACTCACTGCTGGAGAATGGACAGAATGTTCAGGGTCAGACTGGGTTTAAACAAGAAAACAGTTTTTTTTATTTTTTCTCCAAATCTTTACTTAAACATTTTTAATTAACAAAACAGGTACATTGTCTTAACAAAGACACTTAACAAAGAAATACAAGCAGAATACAAATGGACATGGATATATGAAAAAAAATGAATAAAAGGAAGCATGATGCAAGTCAGTGCCAGGTGAACATCATTAAGACAGTGGAAAAGACCAATGCGTAATTAAGAATAGGGTAATTGAGAATCCCTATTTCAGGGCATGGCATGGCCATGACAGAGACCAGTATATAGAATTTAACATAAAATGTTTTACTTTTTTCTAGTACATTACATCATTTAAAATTACTGCATAAAATTAGCAGAAATTTGTATCTTTAGTTTTATTCCCTGTAGAGAATGTGTTATTTTGACTTAAAAAATAAACAAAACATGTCATTTGATAATGAAATGTTTGCACAGAACTGTACTTTCATACACAATTAGAAATTTAACTCCAAGCAGCAATGTGGGACCAAGCACACTGAAGTAATTGTTGAATTGTAATGCAGAATCATTTTCTATACTTTTTATGAAGACATTCAATTTTCACTAATTTTCACTTTTTTGCTGACATCCCCCTAGTCATCAAATGACACAGAACTTAATGCTTTATCAGAATGGGATACAAAGTCCACATACCAAGTCTGGATTGACATCACATCCTGTTTGGTGACTTCACCACCCAATTTTGATTGGCCATGACGGACAGTTGCAAAAATAAAAAATTCATCTCCTTTTGCAAGGACTGGTCTGTTGCTCATCTGTGCCAAATTCGCAAGGAATGGATGACCTTTATCCAAGCAATAGCCAAAAATCAGTTTTTGATCAAATTAAACGTGTCAGAAAATCACATAAGGCAGAAGGTGACGTTTCTGGATTGTGTAACTGTACCTCATTTTTGGAAATCAGGAATACATCATAGATGTACCTCATTTTTTCTTTTACTTGTTAAATATTAGGAACACAAGACTCTTGTAAAGAACAGTGTGTATGTTGTGCACAGTGTTTTCAGAGTAAAATATCCATGATAGCAGCTCAGTGATCAAATTACAAATAGCTATTCCAAATGTATAAAGAAATGTACAAAAAAGATATGAAAGGAACAGTTCAGAAAAAAGAATAAAATACCAGAATCACTGAGATAAAGGATTACTCCCTCAGTTCTTTATGGAACCACCTTTTGCTTTAATTACTGCCTTCTCTATTCCAAATGTATAAAGAAATGTACAAAAAAGATATGAAAGGAACAGTTCAGAAAAAAGAATAAAATACCAGAATCACTGAGATAAAGGATTACTCCCTCAGTTCTTTATGGAACCACCTTTTGCTTTAATTACCTTCTTTAATTGCCTTCTCTACCAACTTTACATATTTAGACTGTGCAATATTTGCTTTTTTTGTAATCTTCATGTCATTTCACAGAATTTAAATAGGGCTCTGCCTCTGCAACACAAGGACATTTACCTTTTTCTCCTTCAGCCACTGTGTGGTCAGTTTTGCTGTGTGCTTAGGGTCATTGTCATGTTGGTAGGTGAACCTTCTTCCCATTGACAACTTTCTGGCAGAGGGCAGCAGGTTCTCCTACAAGAATTTGATTCTATTTTGCCTTATCCATTTTTCCAGCTGTCCTGACAAGTGCCCCAGTCCCTGCTGCAGAAAAACACACCCACAGCAGGATGCTACCGTCTCGATGCTTTACAGTATGTATGGTCTTCATTAGATGGGAAGCTGTATTGGCTTTTTGCCAGATGTACTGTTTGGTGTCAACTATCAAATAGTTAGATTTTGGTCTCATCTGAAACATAATACCTTTTTCCTCTTGGCCTCAGGATGTTCAAGGTGCTTTTTGGCAAAACTCATTCAAGACTTAATGTGGCCTTTCTTGAGAAGTTTTTTTTTTCTTACAACCCTCTCATACAAGCTTTAGATTATTGTCATATTCACACAATGACTACTCGTTGCCGTACATTTCCATAACTGCTTTGAATTTGCCATCAGCCTCTTGGTAGCTGCTCTGACCAGTTTCCTCCTTGCACTTCCATCCAGAGGGACAGCTTGATCCGGGGTCCTAGAAGTACCAATCACTTTCCACTTCCTAATTATAGACTTTACTGTGCTCCTAGGGATTGGTAGGATTTTGACAGTGCCTTGCCCCTCAAAGGTTGCTTTCAGTTGCACTGGACTGCTCCAGGAATAGCAGTTTTTCTGCTGAACTAATCAAAATGAACAATTGATCACAGCTGCATTTAGCTTGGTGTGCAATGGAGAGGTTAATTAGTTACACCTGGTTAAGTACTTTCTTAGGAGGGAGGTGATCCCTTGTCCTTTATGTCAGCGAAAATGATTTTTCTCTTGGATGTAATAAGTTGGATTGAGTAAATGCAGGCAGAAAACAGATTTTTGTGTCAGACTCCAAAACAATAAAAGGTGAAATTTTTTAAGGGAGTGATTCTCTTCTATACCCACTGTATATTACAAAAATCTTTGTAAATCAGACTCAGAAGAAACCAACTTCAAATGTGTTCTTAGCTAAAAAAAAATCAGCTGTGGTTAATTACACAAGTAAATATGCAATATCAATAGGGGTCAAAGAATGTGTCTGAGAAAATGGTGTAGGATGGTGATTTAGGAGAGCCTTGTTGTTGCAAACAGCTGAAATCAGGAGTCCCCCGTGTCCCTTAGAGTTGTAAAAGGATCTCAGCATAAGGTTGGCTGTCCAGACACGTAATACAGTTGATTCACTAGAGTTTTGCTCCAGAAAGAAAAGTCGGTATCACTGTGGATTTGTGTTTGTTACTGTAACACTGAAAAAACACTGAGATGTTTTACTTCAAAGATGTTATCTTGTTCTAGATTTTTTTTAAGGGATCACATTTTACAGATTAAAGATTACTGGTTTATGTTTGTGCTGAACTAACCTTTCTAACTTTCATTTGCCTTTTTATTTTGAAAAACTCTAAAGCTCTTAATATGATGTTTTATAAAATAAGATAAAATAAGATAAGATAGAACTTTATTTATCCTGAGGGTAATTCTTTTGTCATTAGCATGCTCAGTGCAACAAGAAGAATAAAAGATAATAGGACAATAGAAAATAAAAAAAATAAAAACTAGGCAATAACAATAGTACAAGAACAAGAACATTATTTTAACAAAATAACTGTAACCCTGACACTGCTGTGGGTAAGATTTAGTGTGCTGTACCAGCAGATCAGTAGTGCAAATGGTTCTGAAAGCGACTTAGTGTTTGTGCAATAAAAATATAATGAATGCAATAAAATAGCAGCCGGTGATGAGGGGATTACACCAACATTCAATAACATTCAGTTCACAGATAAAACAGTTGAGTGGTATTGCACAAATCCTATTTGGAACAGAATGACATAAAGACTGAAAAAGATCACCTATAGAACAGAGAGGAGTTATACAGTCTTGTTGCCACAGGA
>JBBPCZ010080115.1:0-11685 GCA_037974445.1 Brycinus macrolepidotus | reverse complement strand
TGTTCATTGTATCTTTACATATTGTTGTTGTTTTTACACTGTACTTGAGAGACACCATCTACCGGAATCAAATTCCTGGTATGTGCTCGCACATACTTGGCCAATAAACGCGATTCTGATTCTGATTCCTTTTCTTTCAACCTTCTGTCGTTACATTTATTCTATCATTTACTCTCTCTGTGCTGTCTTCTGCTCCACACTCCTTCCCTCTCTCACTCCCTCACTTGTTTTCCCTCATTCCCTCGCTCCCTTGTTTCCCGGCTGGGCCTGAACACCTCTCTCTGCAACTGGATCCTGGACTTCCTAACAACATCTCCAGCACCACAATGCTGAGCAAAGCCCCCCCCAAGGGCTGTGTGCTTAGTCCACTGGTGTTCATGCTGATGACCCATAACTGTGATCAGTGGAAACGACTAAGTCACATACAGAGAGGAGGTACAACAGCTAATGATGCAGAAATTGCCTTTGAACGTGGACAAAAAAAAGAGATGGTTGTTTACTTTAGGGGAGAACAACGGATCTAGTGTTCACATCACGGGGAACCTCACATGGACCCTCACCACCAGCCCCAACACCAAGAAGGCCCAGCAATGTCTCTACTTCCTGCAGAGTCTGAGGAAAGCGCACCTCCCCCTCCCAATCCTCACTTAGTTCTATAGAGGGACTATAGAGGGTATTCTCTGTAGCTGCATCATGGCTTGGTAGGGAATTATTCCATTTCGGATCACAAGACCCTACAGAGGAAAGTGAGGACAGCTGAGAAGATCAACAGGGTCTCTCTCCCCTTTGTCATGGACATTTTCATCACATGCTGCATCCCCAAAGTCACCTGCATTATGGATGACATTATGGGCCTCCACTGCCAGAATGAGAAACAGTTTCCTCAAGCAGGCCATCAGACTCCTCAATCAGAACTGAAATGTAAACTGTAACCCCCACCCACACACACACACAAAAACACACCCCTGACCTGAACTGTAAATACCCCTCTATGTTTTTTTTGTTTATTTTTTAACCTTTATTTATCCAGGTAAACTGTTTGAGAACTAATTCTCATTTACAAACATGACCTGGCCAAGAGGCTGCAGACATAAATATAAACATACTACACAGCTTTACAAAGACATGCCCATGACATCAACAACAAAAAAATACATTAAAAAAAAAAAAAAGAGAAAGAAGAATAAAATGCTTAAATATGTGTGTTTAGGAATGTCAACAGGGACAAGTGTCAGCTATAATGTTTTGGAGTTTCTGCTTAAAGGTGGAGATTGGGATCAGAGATTTAAGTTTCACAGTGTTTTGTAGTGTGTTCCAGTCATGAGCTGCTGCAAAGCGGAAGGCATTATGTCCAAAAGTAGTAGCTGTAGGGGGGCTTCTGAACTTGATAATGTTACTTGATCTTGTTTCATAAGTATTATGAGAGGCATGAAGAAGAGATGACAGACAGAGAGGTGTCTTGCCCAGTATTGTCTTATATATGAAGAGAAGCCAGTGACGGAACCGCCGGGTGTGAAGGGATGGCCAGCCCACCATTTTATACAGATCACAGTGATGACTGTGAAATGGTGCATTAGTGGCAAAACAGATGGCTGAATGAAATAATGTGTCAAGTTTTTTAAGAGCTGTATTTGATGCCATTCTATAGATAATGTCGTCATAGTTCAAAATTGGCAATACTGTCATTTTAAAGGGTGCATTTTGTAGCATGAGTAAAGGAAGCTTTATTGCGGAACAGAAAGGCTAGTCTGGCTTTAACTTTAGCTTGAAGGTTATTAATATGTGTAGTGAATGACAAAGATGAATCCAACCAGATGCCTAGGTATTTATATATTTCGACATATTCCAGGGCAATGCCGTTCATACAGGTAATTATGGGTGGGGCTGAAGCAACCGATTTTCGACTGAAGAGGATGCATTTTGTCTTACTGGTGTTAAGACAGAGGTGAAGATTGTCAAAAAACTGCTCTGTAGAGGTGAGGCTGAGTTGAAGACTGGAAGCCGCAGAATGAGGAGAGGGTCCACTTGAGTACAGAATTGTATCATCTGCGTAAAGGTGAATGAATATCATTGATGTAGATGAAAAAAGGGGTTGGGCCCAGGATGGAGCCTTGAGGCACACCTTTAGAAATGATAAGTGGATCTGACATGATGTTTTCAGCCTTCAATTGCTGGACTCTGTTTATGAGATAACTGGCAAACCAATCACAGCTGGAGGTGGACAGACCAATGCTATGTAATATATACTCACATGCTCTGCATTTTTGCACACGTAACTCTCCCCTGCTAAAATACAGTTTCTGTCACAATACTGTATTCATTCAAACTAGTACTGTAGCTGTTGACTGCACTAAATGTTGCCTCATCCTGTTGTTTTGTTGCTTTTGTGTTTTTCTTGCACTCTCTTTCTATTTGCACTCTATGCAATTTGTCCTGTCTGCACTTTCCTGTCTTGTGGTGTTTCTGGAGGCACATTGTTTCATTTCACTGTGTACTTTTGTTTATGACAAAAGAATTTCCCTTGGGATAAATAAAGTTGTTTCTTATCTTATCTTGTCTTATCTTATCTTACTGTGTGTATGGTTGAAATGACAAAAAACCTACTTGACTTAACTTTATCTAGGTAAGTTTTCTTGTTCTTTTCTTTCTCCCCTTTCCCTGGTCATTTTTGTTAATTCCTCCTGTTTTGACCTCATTTGTGCTTAGGGTTAGTTTTTGCATTCATGTAGCATTATATTCCTTTACATTTTCTTTTGTCTTTTATTGTCTTATTGCTTTCCCAGAGAGTTCATTTTCCTCATTTGTATTTTTTCTTTTTTTTCATTTTTACAAACTTGTCTTCCTTTATCCTTCTGCCTTTGTTTATTCTTTTTCCTTCTCTATCTTTTAATTTTTTCTACAATTTAGTTGATAAATAGAAATTCCATTCTATTCCATTCTATGACACAGGTTTGATCCCCAGATCTGCCGCTACTCAGCGCACATAGGACTTTCATGTAGGGGAAAAAAAGGAGAAGCAGTTAAAAGAAAACCCTGCCAACAGTTAAGCATGGCGGTTGACTTAGGAAGTTCTGTGGGATAGAAAGAAAAAAGGATTCAATTAAATATAAACAAATCCTGGAAGCTAATGTTTCACACAGTCAGTGAAGAAGCTGAAGAAGGAAAGAGGTTGGATATTATTTATTTCAGTTTGTTCCATGAAGAGGTGGTGTTAACTTCTTTTCATTTTGAAAAACAACTATATCTTTTGTGCACATCTTTGGAGTTTTGTGCCAAGTGATTTTGCATTGTTTTTCAGTCCATAACAAATGCCTCATTGTTAAAAGCACAAATGATCAGAATTAACCAACCAGTGAATTCATGTATTTACCTACCACATTATTTATTCAATAATCAAATCATGTGCATTGCATTTTGTGTCCATGTAAGATTTGCTTCATCACTGCATTTCTTGTGATCTGGTGTGCTGGAACAAAACCTTCCTCTGGTTGACCAAGAGGCAGCTCCGCTGCTGTACTTATTCACAAACAAACTGTTTTCCACGCACTTTTTGCCTTTGGCACTCTCTTCATGGCAAGCACCCTAGCACTCAAACATCTACACATCAGTATAATGAGTTCCACCCCTCATGGGATTTGTGCTTATGTCTAAGGTAATGCTCTACTGAATGACAGAACTTTTTCTAAGTTTATTAAAGCAGAGGATGTAGGTGACGACACCCACAGTAAGGAGCTTTTCAAACCATGACCTATATCTTTTAGTGGTATTCCAGATATGAGGGAATAAAACAGTGCTACTGTGGATGAAAACTTTCACACTGTGGCGTCCCAACAAACGCTGATTATTCCTGGGTCAATTCATTATTTAGAGGTCACCCACTTCTTTTTGCATTTTCAGCAAATACACAGTACTGTCTGCATTTTTAGGTTGATGTTGTTTGTTACAAATTGACCAAAAGAAAAATACTGTGCTATTATCATTAAACATGACATAAATTCTTGAACCTGTCTTGAGTCAAACAGAAATTAGACTGAGACACGTAAAACAGCTGAACAACAATGTCTTATATGATAACCAGATTCAACTGATCTGAGGCTTTTAATTATAGCAGTTATGGTACACTGGATGTAAAAGTCTGTATGCACCAGTAACTTGTGGTCAAACTGTAAATAAAGGTAAAAATAAAAATAGGGGGAATGGTGAGCACAAACAACTGGATGCGATATTAACTTAGCTTGGGTTATTAATTGCAACTATAAATATATAAACAGTAGATTTCTGACAACATGAAAATGACTGTATTTCCAAAGACGATAGATGGAGGATGACAGTTGTATCAAGGAAATTAATTTGTCTATTTTTCTAGTTTAAAAAATGGCTTGATCTGACAGAACTCTGGAGTGGAAAAACAGTCTACCTCAATTTCAAAAGTAAACACTGTTTGTGTTTTCAAACTACTTTCTTTCAGCAGATGGATGAAGGACACTGTATGAATTTAAATAGGCTTGTGGGCAGTGAGTGGTGTAAGAATAAAAAAAGATCACTCTCAAAATGTAGGTCATCAACTAGCATCCCCCTTACTTATATAAATAACATTGCAGTTGTTCATTTTGATTGTGAGGTCACAGACCTGTTCAAATTTTAGCAATGTTTCCCTGTCAGCTTATTTGTTGGATTGTAATATTATGCTTTAAAACAATTACATCATACAAAAATTAAGCAAATACAAAAATACTTCTCCTATAACCAAAAGCACGGGGCACGCAGTGGGCTTTTGTAGGCCTGTTTGCTTTTTGGCAACTTTTCAGTGGTCCAAAAGATCTTCAGCAAAAATAAACAAAAAAATGGATAAAACTGGTCTGATAACCCTTCCTGAAATACTCTGTAGGCTCACAGCTATGAAATAAACAAACAGATAAGAGAGACATTATGTAATATGTGTTTGTGTTTTACTGTAAAATGTATAAAGGCCCATTCCTGTGAGAAAAAATGCCTATGATTTTTCTACTTCTACTTTTTTGGCAGCAGCATGTCAACATTTTGACACTGTATTTCAAAATAATTTTACTCTCAAACTTATTTACTCACAATTATGACTTACTCTTAAAATATTGACTTACTATGTCAAACTAATTACCTGTTATTCATTAATAATTACTTAATTAGTGAATTTTCATAATGATATAGTATGTTAGAATAATGTAAATATTATTTCAACATTGAAATTTGTCTAAACAACTCGGACGGAAGTAATGTTTGGAGAACTAAGTCATCTGGATACACTGTTGCCAGAAACAGAGTAGGGCAAAAAACATTGAAGATTGTTTTTCTTTTGGCTGAAAGGATTTCTATAAAAGTGATATTTATGACAAAAAGGGTTTCTGACAATGTCACACAGCTTGACTTTGAATGTCATTTATTGCCAACTGCTCTGGATTATCTGGATTTGATGACTGTTAGCTGTCATGAGTATATTTACACTCCAGAGAGCAAAACGCCAAAGAGCCAGGTAAACAACCTGTTTTTCTAATATGACTACATGCTAGCAGATTCAGGTTTATTGTAAAGCAACCTGCAGGACAGGCTTGTGAACATAATGTTCATAATGGGCTGTATAAAGGATGTATAAAGTTTTACCACTAGAGCTGCACTATATGGACAAAATACAAAATACTGTGATATCTCTCATCACATCTGGGCAGCTGGTGGCCTAGTGGTTAGAGCGTTAGCCCTGCAACCAGAAGGTTGGGGGTTCGAATCCCAACTGCTAGTGTCACCACTGAGGTACCCTTGAGCAAGGTACCGTCCCCACACACTGCTCCCCGGGCGCCCCTCATTGGCGGCAGCCCCCTGCTTCACTTGGTGAATGGGTTAAATGCAGAGAAAGAATTTCACATTGTTCAGTGACTATAAGGGTTAATAAATTAAAAATTAAATCATCCTCACATGATGAATACTCAGAAACTCACAGCACAGTAAAAAGTGAAACTGGTAAGGGGACTCATTTGCATGCTGCTTCTGTGATGCCTGTATTGGAAATGATTGACATGCGATATATTGTGCAGTGTTACTTCACTTTTCGAAAAGCATGCGATCCTGATACTGAAACAAGCCACTGTGAGTTTGCCAAGAAAAGAGAGAGAGATGAGGATGATACATGATCCCTCAGTGGCAAACAGCTCATGTAACAGCACTGATTTCCAGGTATTACTGATGGCTCCTATCACGGATAACTGGTATCAGCTGTTAGCCCAGTGTAGCGTGGATGGTAAGCCCAAACACGGAGCGAACACAAAAGAGCAGGTAACCATGCAGATATTCAAAGAACGTTGAGATTCCCACTGGGAATCTGCATTCTCAAACACACACACACAGTTGAAAGGGAATAAGACTATAAAAACGGAGTACTTACAGTGGACGTTGAGAAGGTCTGGGCTGGAGTTGTCATGAGGACTCAATGACTGAGCAAAGACTAAATGTCGCTTACCTGTTTATATTCCGGGTGACACGCCTACTTCCGGTCCTCATGGCGGTCACGTGACTGGTGTGTATGACAGTACCCCCACTCCAGGACCAGCACCAGATGTGCCCGGCTGGGAGAATACCCAGCGACGGTATTCCTGGATGAGGGACGGGTCAAGGATGAACTTTCCCAGTCCACTAAGTACTGGGTGCCATGGCCCCAACGGCGAGAGTTGAGGATCTGGCGCAAGGTGTAAGCAGGACCACCGTCGATGAAGCGAGGGGGGGGGGGTGGCGTTTCAGGGGGTACCAGGGGTGAGTACAATACGGGTTTGAGCTGAGAAAGGTGGAAGGCAGGGTGGATCCTGAGGGAGGCAGGCAGCTGAAGCCAGGAGGTGACAGGATTAATCCGGTGGGTGATGTGGTAAGGCCCAATGTAACGTGTGGTGAGTTTACAGGATTCAGTGTGGAGACGGAGGTTCTGGGTGGAGAACCATGCCCTGTCACCTACATGGAACAATCGTCCCGGAGGGTGCCGGCTGCGATGTTGCTGGGTGTAACGTTGGTTGGCCCGTTGGATGGAATCATGGGCCAGGTGCACAGCCGTGTCGGTGCCTGGGAAGGACAGGCGCGGGGTCCGCCCGGGGGGCGTCAGCCTCATGTTGTCGGGACAGCGCATCCGCCTTGATGTTCTTCAACCCCGGGCGGTAGGATAGATGGAAATTGAACTGTTCAAAAAACAGTGCCCACTGCGCCTGTCAAGGGTTTACAGCAGAAGGCTCAGTCATTCTATTATGGATAACTGGTATCAGCTGTTAGTCCAGTGTAGCATGGATGGTTCCCACCGGGAATCCACGTTCTCAAACACACACACAGTCGAAAGGGAATAAGACCAAAAAACCAAAGTACTCACAGTGGACGTTGAGAAGGTCTGGGCTGGAGTCGGCATGAGGACTCAGTGACTGAGCAAAGACTGAATGCCGCTTGCCTGTTTATATTCCAGGTGACGCGCCTACTTCCGGTTCTCGTGGCGGTCACGTGACTGGTGTGCGTGACAGCTCCTGTCAGAGTGGTCTCTTTGTGTATTTGTTGCTTTCCTACAATTGCAATAAATGCACTAATAGATAGAAATTTGTAGATATCTAGTGTCTGAATTCAGCAAAGGGGAAAACCCAAGGGCATCATTTAGCCTGTTTTAAGGGCCCTCCCTAAATGTTCTTTATCCCACAGCCCCACCTCCATCCCAGCATTGCATTGTTAGTGCATCATCATCAGTTTTTCTTGAACATTCTGTATTCAGCCATGCCATCATGTCTTAAAAGGAAAGGAGAGGGGGAAAAACAACACAATAGTGTGCCAGTTTTACCAATAAATGCCTTTTTTTTTTTTGGGCCCATTTTTCCAATTTTCCTGTGGTTAACATTTTGGATATACTTGTTTAAATAAATAAAATAAATAAAATACAAAATAAAAATACACACTCCACCCTAAAGTAAACACACAGGTCTTTACTGTGCTCCAATTATTTTTCTTTTAATTTCTTCTGAAAAAAATTTTCAGCAGTTGCAGTCAGCACCCCCACCTCCCGGATCCCTGTAATATCCTCTGTTGCTCAGAGGATTTTTATTGCCAGCAAATCAGTGGAACTTCAACTTGTCAGATGTTTTAGCTGACCGCTCACTGGTGGCAGCCTTCTTGGAGCAGCTGGTGGCCTAGTGGTTAGGGCATTGCCCCTGCAATCAGAAGGTTGTGGGTTCAAATCCCAACACTGCTAGTGTCATCACTGAGGTACCCTTGAGCAAGAAACCGTCCCCACACACTGCTCCCCGGGAGCCCCTCGTTGGTGGCAGCCCACTGCTTCACTTGGTGAATGGGTTAAGTGCAGAGAAAGAATTTCACATTGATCACACTGTGTGCTGTGCTGTGGTATGTTTACGCGTGACTATAAAGGGCCACTTTACTTTTTTACTTTATATAAGCTGAGCAGTAATACACTGTTTCATTCAGCTTAGCTCGCTACCATTGAGTACATATTCATTTGCACATACACTTACATACACACACTTCAATTTCCTGGCACAAGGACTGTTTTACTCTTAATCTATTACTTTAAGGCAACCAGCTCACTTACTTTTTAAAGTTAAAACAATGAACCATTTTTAACAGTGTACAGTTTGATATATGACCTTTCAAAAAGAATCTAAACTATTTTTGCCAGATGCCCAAATGATTACCTTTCACAGAAGCAGCCCATGGTTATAAAAACATCTAAAGTGAAAAGCTGCTTTGTAGATTTTTTATATGCTCAGTTTTCTTTGCAAAAGTTGGGAAACTGATTGCCTTACTTTTATCCAAGGCAAATTCATGTTAATAAGTTAATAATAAATGAAAGGTTAAGTCATTTTTAAGATTTCAAAGATGTTTACTGGATTTTAAGTCAATTTTGACCTCCTGGTTACTTGGAAAAAGTGAGGCAATCTGTTTCTGGTTTGTTTTTATGGTAAAGTGAACACTCAATAGAGTAGAGCTTTCATCCTAACAGAAGGTTCTTTTCTCCCAAGTCTTTGAGGTTCTCCTGATTGGACATTTTCCTATTTGCACGGTCCTAGTGCCACAGATCCTCAGCACCAACCAATAACTTGTTGTGTTTATGAAAATATAGTCTTGAAGCAATGAGATACTTAATTCTGACATTTTGCTTTTCTCTACATGCTACTTGGCTTTACACAGGAAGGTGTGGTGCTCAGAATAGTGGCAACTGTGCTATTTCGGTTTAACCGGCATAGGAACATTATGTTTTTCATTCTTGAATCAAAAAGTTTGGTTCAGCTCCAGTGGACCCCAGCAGACATTGGAGTCTATCTGTCTATGTTCATCTGTCTGGGCTAAACACCATTAGCCTAAGAGAGAGCAAATACACATTTATCTTCCTTTGCCTCGTACGCCCATTTGTGCTTAAGTGTGTTTTGATAAGCAACTGCTTTTCATTTCACATGTTCAATTAGTAGACTTCCATAATAGCCTAAAAGAAGACACACTAACAAGTTTCTGTCTGTCTATCTCTCTGTCTGTCAGCCCCTATGTCTTGCCCTTTTCTTTGACTTCCCATCCTTTCTGAGTTCGTCTCAGGCAAGTGTAAGAGTTGCCAGCTGTTGGGAAACAAGAGCAATACACTCAATATTTAGCCATTTTAATGAGCCCACAGTTTAATTCCTCTTCTTTTTAGTGGGTATGAAATACATAAAAATACCCCAACTCATACCCAACAATAAGAAAAAATAACATGATGTGATATTTGAATGGCAACAGAAATGACAAAGTCATTTTATCGCTCACCACAGCTGTGGTGTCATTCTGTGGCCACTGGGTATAATTCAGTTTTATGAGATGCAAACCTATGCATAGCCAAACAGGGACCTGGAATGTGAGACTGTTGCCTGGAGCACATGTGCCAGGGTGCATGTCCAAAGTGTGGAGCCTTGATATCCTACACATGACACTATATACACTGCAGGGCTCAACTGAGCCCTTCTACGTAACATTGACATGAGCATGCCATAAACATGTCACAGCAGATGTCATGTGATGTCACAAGCTGTTATGGCAAGTTATGTTTATTATTAATATTAATCCTGTGACTGTTACCAGTAATTATCATAACATACTACCATGTTATGATGTCATGACTTTAAATTATCATGTGACATAAACTATCATGACATCAAACATTATAGCATTTGTCATGACAATTACGGGTAAAATGTAATATGACGCTGTGATATTCATAGACACAACCTGTCACGACAGCTCATGACAGCATATGACATCTGCCACTGCATTTTATGGCATGGTTAAGTCAGTGTTATGTAGCAGGGTAAAGTTCAATTAAGTACATTAAATAGGTTCCAGTAGTTTAGTTAAATAGTTCTTTAGTGGCTGTTGTCAATTGTGAATCCTCATTTCGTAACTGAAACTGCAGTCAAATAGCCTACACATATAAATATTCCTCTTTCTTCATTTTTCTTCATAGATATTTAATGTTAGATTCAGATTCACATTATCACACTAATCCATGTAGTAAACAACAGGCTTGGATTTTATTTTGTCTTATTTACAATATACAACAAGCCAGCTTTGCAAGCTACCATTGAGTGCATATTCCTAAACAAGAAAAATGATATCTGTGTCAAAGGTAAAAGGCACATGAATCAATAAAATGTCAAGAGGGAACAAGACAAATATACATATCAACTCTCTGATGTCAGCTGGATCCCAAACCACCATGAAGATACTTTGATAGGCTTGCTTACAAGAAATGTCTCTCACCTCATGTTTTTTAAATTATCACATGCCTCAACAGCACTCATTAGAAAAACAAGTTTGGCCTGTTTAATATGGACACCACACATACAGAAGCTTTGACAAGACATGCCGCTGTCCACATGTCAGAAGAGTCAATGCATGTCTCACACTTATTCTCAAAACAATATGCTCATCCAATTTTCCCATCTGTTTTCATTTCTCACCTGATCACGCCTTGTCTGGAGCAAGTCTGAAACTGCAACTGTGAAGAACTGAAAATATGAAGTGACAGAACATAATAAAGTGCATTGTTAATCAAAGAAACATATGAATAATCTAACATTAAAAGCACGTTGCTTGTGAAAAATTGTGGCAACACATGTAATAGAGCACTTTAAAATATATTCATCTGACGATGGCCTATTCAGGGCTACTGTTTTGGTTTATTACCCACAATGTAAAAAAGGCACAGCTACTCTGAGGCATTTGGTTCTCTTAGAGAAGCTGACGGATGCAGCTGAAGCAGTTTAGAAATGTGACTACAGCAGGTTCGGAAGGAGCAGCATCATGTCGGGACCAGAACTGTTATTTCATTTGAAAGCAGCTCTTATGATTATCAGAAACACTCATCATCGCAGTCAAGGCTGTGCACTTGGGTTGATCACCCACATTATGATGTGATAACTCATCCAGACAATAATGATGATGATAATAATGATAACAACCAGAGGGATGATCAAGATCATCTAACACAATGGGTGTTAAAATTGTTCGAAGCACTATGACCAACTAGTGTGAATATGGTAATTCATTGCAATAATCAGTGTTGTGCCAGTTCACACTAAAAAAGAACTAGTTCAAAGTTCAGTTCATTCAAATAAAAATGAACTAGTTCATGTTCATAGTTCATTTTTTTAAATT
>JBBPCZ010080066.1:1350-11688 GCA_037974445.1 Brycinus macrolepidotus | reverse complement strand
TTGTCATTTCCTTTAAAGTTATGCTTTAAAGAACAACATTTTTATTTGGAAATTAAGAGAAATATTGTCAGCAGTTCTTAAAAACTAAGGCAAAGCTGATCAGTTCAATACTTGCACCTATAAAAGAGAAAACCTGAGAAACTCAATATTTTTGCAGTGGTCTCTTATTTTTTTTTTCCGGAGCTACACACACGCACACACACCTCACCCTGCTCATGGTGTCACTAAGAATATAACAAAAACAACTGACTACTCCTTATTAATACCCCTTACTTTGCTGTTTCTTTACGTGTGTGTCCCCAAACACTATAAAAGTCACAGGTTTATTCAAGGGGCTACATAAATATGATTATTTATTATTATTGTTGCTGTTGTTATTGGTTGTGTTTTAGAGGTGTGTCGAGTACTCCAAATTCATACTCAAGTACATTAAAAAGTCATCTTTTCACTCCCACACATTAAAACAGTAGATTATTTTATACACTAATATACTTGAGTAGCGTCCATTTAAAAAAATACTCAGGAATGTACCATTGCAACGTTACTGAAGTACCTGGAACTCCGTGAGCCAAGCTTGTTACTGCACACCTCTGGTAATACTGGTTTCCTTGTTTATTTATTAAATCTATTTTTGCCAAGGCCATAAACATGAGCCTCTTAATACTGGTCCTAAAATGATTTCTAGAATTTGCCTGCAATAATAATTACAAGAAATATAGTAGACCTTCAAAACATCAATGTATTCAGTTATAATTATTAGTACTATAAAGCTGTTGTGTGCTGGTTTCTCTATGTGACTATATTTAATGCGTTATTGTGATAAATTATGACACTTTTCCTAAGTGTGTTGTGGATGTCAGCAGTGCTTCAAAAACATCAACTGCGTGTTTCCTTACAGAGGGAGCAGAATTAATCCTGTTTAACTGTATATAGCTGAATAAAAAATTATATTTATTATATTCACAGTTTAATTAATATATATAATATATAATATATATACTGTTTAAACAGGGCCTTTCTAGTTCTCTTACTGTTCCAACTTATCAGACCTCAAAAAAGCAAACTAATATTGGGATTCATATTGTGTATTGTGAAAGTACCTTTAAGTATCATGACTTAATATTGAAATTCAATATACAATGCTTTCATTTTCATTTGTATTGTTTATACAACGCAGTAGAACTCTTAGACAAGTTTGTGGTGTTGTGAGAGTCAAGAAAAAATAAGGAAAAATATTCTAACATATAGACAAGTCATGTTTCTGTATTTTGGCTGGAAATGACAAGAAACTGAAGTAAATAAACAACATGGTTATCTCTTTTTTTTTTTTATAGTTTATAAAGTGTATAGAAACACACATCCCACCCTGAGTTTCACTCATTCACACCAATGAGACACACACACACACACACAAAGCAAAAAAGGGAGAAACCTTCCATGAAAGAATCCTTCTTAGAACTACTGGATGGAAATAAACATCAGATTGATGTGACAACACCCGGTTTAAAACGTCACCATGACAACAGTGTGCAAAAACCAGGCTGCATGACACACAACCTGATTCCAAACCCCACCCAGTGACTCACTTACTCCACACCCACACACACAAACTAGGCTAATAACATTCCACTATTCCTGTATAACAGAAGTTTTGGAATACATCACAAAATGGTTTATGACTAATTTGCTAACAAAAACTGACCTTCTCAAACACATTCACAATACCCTGTCCTGTAGTACAGATAAATCTGTACTGTTGAGAGCCTAAATATTCTTCATAAGCTGCCTTAAGACACACTTTTAACAGATAAGCAGAAAAACCTCTTCATAAGGGGCAGCAATTAACCACAGGTGCTTAAAGCTACCACCACAGGGGATGTGTAAAGTGAACGCCGACCAAAACAATTTTAATTTACATAGTTTCCCTCTTCACCCTAAATGTAGTCAGCCAAGATGTGTTTGTTGTCTAAAGCTTACACGCTTGATATGAGGCTAATGGTTCTAACCGGCCTAAGTCATCAAACACTCTCCTCAAAACATGTAGAACTGTTCAGTAATCCGTAACAGACTCGCTTATGTGATTTCCGACACTGTATGACACACTGTTACCTATAAACATGGACTGGAGTATATTATCATAGCTAAATAGATTCATAGCAACTATTTTGAAGCCTTAAATGTGTCTTTTTGTTACACAGTATAACAAATCATGTATATGTAAGTGTTTGTGCATGGTTATTGGTGTTAAATGTTTAATTAAAGCTTGAAACACTAGAAAAATGTGCTTTGCTACAAGTTTGCTACAAGAAATGAGGCTAATATAGCCAACACATAAAGCATAGTTCAACTAGTATGCCTAAATAATTACACACTTGGCTCAAACCAAGTTTAGTCGTCTCCAATAAACTTGCTTATGTGGTTCCTGACACTGAACGACATATTTATCTATAAACATGTTCATGTTTATAGTGCAGCTGCTGATATTTTTAGCTATGCTAACATACTTAAGTCCATAGAACAGTGTCAGAAATCACATAAGCAAGTCTACTGAAGATTACTGAACACCTCCACACACTTTGAGGTGAGTGTGTGATTTAGCCGCAGTTAGTCCCATGCTAATTAGTGGCTATTATGTGTCCATTAGTGGCTTCATTAGACTCTTAGCTCCACTGATAAAACTAAACAAGCAAATACCCAATTTCAACATGCATCAGTGATTGTAATTTTTTTGGTGTTGAGAAGTCATTAAACCCACTGGATATTCATCCGCTTAGTGACAAATAAGAAACATTTCAATACTGAACACCTTAGAGTAACCACAGTCCTATAAAAGCAAGCACATTAAACAGAGATTAAATCAGTTAGTATTTATATTTACTTCTCTTTGCTGGAATCAACATCATGTGCATTACAGTGATTTATTTATATAAAAGTGCAAGACATACCAAGTAGCAGTATTTAGAAAAGAACGCTGTGTATTAATAAAATATATTATTTGAAAATCCATTTTACTGAACTTTGTCTATAGGCCATCTGCATTTGCAGCAGCGTCACAGATGAGCCTGTAACAGCTGGAGGTGTGTATAAAAGGTTGAGTCAGCAGTTTTAAGTGTGTGGCTCTCTCTGTGTGAAGACTGCAGTGTTGCTCCCCCTGAGAAAATCTGCGGTGTGCACTGCGTTCAGTGATATGGAGGCCTATGTCCCGGCTGAAAGACAAAAACAGGGTTTTTTTTTTCCACATCGGTACACTTTAAATCTGAGCCACAGACACCACCGTCCCAGTGTGAACACCAAGCCACCTGCCCTCGGTTCAGCCCCAGGAGAGCAGCCTGAGAAACATCTAAACCTCATCAGGACTTACCAACCAGCACGTACACACACCCACATACACCCCTCTCCCATGAAATACCCAGCAGACACACTCTAAAGGTCTGGGTGATGATGATAAAAAATTCGGCATTTTTTCCCCTTATTGATAATGCACGCTTGAGGAGAATGCACTGTCATTTTGTTTGCCTGATTTTAACAAGAAAGGCAAATATCTGTAACATTTGTCACTTCGGTAGAATAGACTGTACTGTGAACTTCAGGGGTGCAACAGCGATTCAGTTAAATAGATTGTAAGCGATTCTAAAAGTAATTGGCAATAAATTTCATTACTGATATGTTGGGTCTGTGTTGCTGCATGCATGTCATTTCTCATGGCAAAGAAAACAGTTTGACCAACCTCTTCTATACTATGCTAGGGCTTCACAATGAGTAATTTTAGTCATTTGAGTATAAAGTGCAGAGTAACGGTGTGCAGAGTACCTGAATGTGAAAGAGAGTGAACATCTACATGGCTACTACACGGGTGGTAGTAGCCTAGCCTAGTGGGTAAAACACTTGCCTGTGAACCAGATGACCACAAAGTTGCAGGTTCGAACCCCCACTTTCTACCATTGTGTAACTGAGCAAGACACTTAACCCTCAGTTGCTCCAGGGGGACTGTCCCTGCAACTAATGATTGTAAGTTGCTCCGGATAAGGGCGTCAATGGCCAAATGCCATAAAAGTATGTATAAATGTATGTGAGAAGCAGAGAAACACTTCAGACTGCTAGCACCAATCAAAACCAGTTTTACTGTGGATTCCCTGCAAACTATGTAAAACCGATCTTGCTTGGCATGGGAGCACATAAAACATGCTGGATCCATGGATTAAAGGGGCTCAACATCAGGGTAAGACATTACAAAGTCTTCAGTGACAATGAGTTTAGACTCATGGTATGCACTACATTTTGAAGTGTGTGTGTGTGTGTGTGTGTGTGTGTGTGTGTGTGTGAGAGAGAGAGAGACAGAGTGCTTAAGAGTTGTAGCAAAGCTTTTAACACTTCGTCTGTCTTCTAGATTTTTCTTTTATATTGTTTAGAACTGATTCATATTTTAACAGGTCCCTTTAGGCAGCAGAAAAAATAGCTGCACTTTTTTAAACAAGCGTATATCTTTTGCACGTAATAAAAAGTGAAATTAAACATGATTTTTCTTTTATATCAAATTAGTTTTGAGTTACAGCTCTAATGAAATTCACACTCACTAGACAGAAGTCATTTGTTAATGTATAATTACTTTGTTCCATGAATAATAAACAATAATTGCTCACATCTAATGCGATGGAAAAAATATCATTTTTAACCATATCACCCAAGCCCTCACCCACACACACACACACACTCTCATTCATACTTACCAGCATTCCTCCTGGAGCACCTGGCCCTCCATACGGTCCCATAGGTCCAGGTCCGAATCCTGCTGGAGGACCGGGCTGGGGAGGGAACCCCCCTCCAGGCACACCCCAGGACCCTTGGGGCACAGGCGGAAAAGCACCTCCAGCAAACCCAGGCCCCCCAGCTGGGGGAAAGGCCGCAGGACCCCCGGGGCCATACATGCCTGGGTGTGGGGGTCCACCTGGGTAAGGCACATTCGGGTAGGGTCCCTGTGGAGCCCCGGGGGTGGAGGGGAACTGCCCTCCAGCGTATGGCATGGATGCCCCACCTGGAGGAAATTGCCCCGGTCCAGGGGGGAACTGTCCGGGCATACCGGGGCCAGGGGGGTATCCGGCCGGGGCAGAGGGGCCACTGGGATACTGCCCAGGAGGAGCCCCAGGACCAGAGCAGAAACCGCCCGGGGCAGAGGGGGCATTGGGAAAATGCCCTGCAGGAGCCCCAGGTCCAGGGGGGAAGGAACCTGGGGCACCGGGGCCAGAGTGTGGGAAACCACCGGGGGCAGAAGGTTGGGCTGGACCACCGGATGGAGGAAAGCTGGGGCCGCCCGGAGCTGCACCAGGCCAGCCAGGGTTAGTGGCAGGAGGAGCCCCGTTCATAGGGGCTGATGGGTTAGAATTAGCAGTTCTGGGTGCCTGACCGGAGGCATCATCCGGGATCGCATCAGCAAGCTACAGAAAAACAAAAAATACAACAGCACAAAAGCATACAGCTTCACTAATGATGACACAATTAGCATAATGTCCAAATGTTCACTTAAAGGAATGTTTTTTTAGCTTAATCTTCATCTGCTGCATCTGTAGCGTATGGTCAATTAACACAGACACTAAATCCCCCAAGGTTAATAAAGAACGAAAAAACTGTCGATTTGTGCTGAAGCACCGGCCCATTGACTACTGTTGTGTGTGTGTTTTGAGGACAGGATTTCTGTTCTTTTCTGAATTCAGAGAATTGTGTCAAAATGATAATATGCTACAGATGCAGTAGATTAAGAAATTAAGTTGAAGAAACCATGAGTACTCCTTTACATATATACTACATATATATATACTAGTGATGATGGAAAATGTGATCATGCAGCAGTGTGGTCAGTTCAGTCCAGTGTGTTCCTGAAAACAGGAGCTCGCCACATATGCAGTGCTGAAGAATGGCACATTTCACTTCTTTTAAATCCTACTTTATAACATACACTATATGGACAAATGTATTGGGACCCTTTACCATTACACCAACAGAGACTTTAATGACATTGCATTCAAATACGTAGACTTGGAGTTGGTCCCCCTTTTCCAGCTATAACAGCTTCCACTCTTCTTGGAGGCCTTTCCACAAGATTTTGGAGTTTCTGTGGGAATTTGTGCCCATTCATTCTGTAGAGCATTTATGAGGTCAGATGCTGACGTTGGCAAGAAGGCCTGGCTCGCAGTCTCCGATCCAGTTCATCCCAAAGGTGTTGGATGGGGTTGATGACTGGCCCGCACAGAGTCCTGACCAGTCAAGTTCTTCCACACCAAATTCATCCAACCATGTCTTTATGGAGCTTGCTTTGTGCACTGGGGCACAGTCATGCTGGAATAGAAAAGGTTCTTCCCCAAACTGGGTCCACAAAGTTGGAAGCATGGCATCGTCCAAATGTCTTGGTATGCTGAAGCATTAAGATTGCCCTTCACTGGAAGTAAGAGGCCTAGCCCAAACCTTAAAAAACAGGTGTGTCCCAATACTTTTGTCTATATAGTGCACACCCCTGGTACTAGGACCTACAGACATGGTTGCCTCATTGAAGCTCAGTCATAAGTAAATGTAATAGACAAAACTGACACACTGTGGCCTAGTGGTAAACAGGATCAGATGTACAGTACACTGGAGTTCTGAACTTGCATTTGCCTTTAATGTGTGTGTTTCCTGCCATAACAATGTCAACATCACAAAAGGACAACGTATAGAAGTCCCTGAAGCTTTTATACCATGATAAGAAACAAGATTTGATACTGTCACATACTAAAATAGATGAACTCACCGAAAAATCTGCCATGGCCTGTGGGAATAAGGAGAAATAAACTCGTGTTTACAGACGTTATAGACTGTCTCCTAGTTCAGTAGGACATCCCTAAAGCATGCAATCTCTGCTTTAAACTCTAAATAAAGACATAAAACTAAAATATACAAGAACAGACACTCCTAAACAGTGGATCGACTAATTAAATCCATCAAAAGTGACTCACATGTAAATCAATCTGAGATATCTTTCTTACCTCTCTTGAATGAAGGCCTGCTGCTCAGGATCAGCCTCTATTACTTACAGTAAACACACACACTCGTATATATGTACGTGCACACAGACACACACCTCGAGAAACTAAAAATGACTGAACTCTACGAAGGAAGTGAGGCTGATACTGTAACATGGAGTAGTTTCCACGCCATGATTGAAAAACCTGCAGAGTTATAAATCATGCGTAAAGCAAGCACTCCGATTATATGATTTATAAGTCGACGTTTTGTTTCCCCACCCGTTTTCAGACACTCCCGTGTTGGGATTGGCTAGGAGAGCCCCCCCATTCCTGCCCTACGATTGGTTAGTCGTTCATATTCGTGAGCCTTTCAGCCAATCCCAGGGCAGGTAGACGGGACTTTTCCCCAAAACGGGTGTGGGAAAAATGCTTATGCAAAGGTTTACGAATGTGGGCGTGTCCTTAAAGAGAGAGGAGAGGATTTTTTGCCAAAAAAAGCATATTATTATACTGAATAGTATGCAAAAAAAGTACACCACCACAGAGTATTTTAGTGTAGTATGTGTAATATAGAATAGTACAGTGTGGTTTAAGATGCAGCTTCAGTTTTTTAAGTGATTCCTTTTTTGACCGGTTTTGACTTGTAGAATGACTATTGATTCCAACCCTTGCCCTGCAGTATCCTTTCCCTCCATGTTTTAGTGCTCCCACCACACCCGGGCCCATTGATCAGCTCATTAACGAGTCCTTCCTGAGATAAAAAGGGTCTGTTAGAGCAGGAGAACACAACAAATCCCCACACAGATATACACAGACAAGTCATGACATTATAACCACCTGCCTAATATTGTATAGGCCCCCTTCATATCATCAAAACAGCTCTGATTCATCAAGGCGTGAGCTCCACAAGACCTCTGAAGGTGTGCTGTGGGATCTGACGCCAAGACGTTAGCAGCAGATCCGTTAAGTCCTGTAGGTTGTGAGGTGGGGCCTCCCTGGATGGGACTGATTTGTCTAGCACATCCCACAGATCAGCTAAGTGAACACCTTAAAATCTTTGTCATGGTCCTCAAACCATTCCTGAATAACGTCTACAGAGTGTTAGGATGCACTATCCATTGCCATTTAAATGTCTTTTTATGTAAATTTGTACATTTATACATATATATATATATATATTTTTTTTTTCCCTGTAAAGTGACCTTGAGAGTCATGAAAGGCGCTGAGAAATAAAATGTATTATTATTATTATTATTATTATTATTATTATTATTATTATTATTAGTGAAAACCCTTGCCATGAAAGGGTGTACTTGGTCTGCAGCAATGTTTAGGTAGGTGGTCTGTGTCAAAAGAACATCCACATGAATACCAGGACCCACGTTTTCCAAGCAGAACATTGCCCAGAGCATCACAGCTCACCTTCTTCCCATAGTGTGCATTGATGCCATTTCTTCTCCAGGTTAGTGACACACACCAACCATCCACATGATGTTGAAGAAAGCATGATTCATCAGATCAGACCAACTTCTTCCATTGCTCCATGGTCCAGTTCTGATGCTCACCCACTGCAGGTGCTTCTGGAAGTCCACAAGTATCACCATGGGAACTCTGACTGGTCTGTGGCTACGCAGCCCCACGCACAGAAGACTGTGACGTGCTGACACCTTTCTGTCAGAGCCAGTATTAACTTTTTCAGCAACATATGCTGCAGTCAGACAGGCGGGACTTTAGGAAGTGTAGTAAAATCTTTGCCCCCATCAACCACTGTCAGTCTGACACTGGCCAACGTCATTAGATCAGTAAAGTAAAGTGGGCCCATATAGTCACGTGTGAACAATGTGAAATTCTTTCTTTGCATTTAACCCATTCACCAAGTGAAGCAGGGGGCTGCCACCAACGAGGGGCACCCGGGGAGCAGTGTGTGGGGATGGTGCCTTGCTCAAGGGTACCTTAGTGATGACACTAGCAGTGCTGGGATTCAAACCCACAACCTTCTGATTGTAGGGCCAACTCCCCAACCACTTTGCCACCAGCTGCCCCAATAGTTGCTGGGTTTTCGAATCACAGTACCATGTTTTTGAAGCAAAAGGAGAGACACAACCACAATACTTTGGTAGGCTAGTGATCTCCCCCCCCCCCCCCCAGTTCAACAAAAACATTGCTCCTTCAGCTAGATTTAGCCTAGGGCAGTGAAATGTCACACTTGGGCACTGGCTACCGTCGCTCTTCTGTGGGATTCGTGGGCCTGTCCAAACTTTGATTTCATTTCATCCCGTCCACTCTTCCAATTCCACAGTGCCCCAGTCAGAAAGATTTTTGTCAGTCCCCTCCACCCCTTGACGGGTGTCACTGTAATGAGATAACAAACATTATTCACTCTACCTGTCGGTGGTTTTAATGTTATGGCTGTTCAGTGTGTGTAATCAAAATATGACTTACAATAAAATCTCATTGTTTTAACTTTGAAAATGAATTACATTTTGATCTTCTCCTTTACTTCTAGAGATATGAAGTTTTGTTCAGACAGAGATGATATATGCATAATACAAGAAAAAAATTGAATAAAAGAAAAAGAATAGATAGTAATAGATAGTAACTGAATCCAGTTTTAAATAGATTTTTTTTTGTTTTGTTTTCTCATTATTTCTATTTTTACATTGTATACACTCTGATTTCTCTTCAGAACTTTTCGTTTATCTTTTCTCGCCACGTCGGTCAGTCTGAGCGCTTTTCCCAGTACACTGATCCAGGATCAGCTCACAGCGCTACTGTTCCATAGCCCTTCAGACCTGAGCGGCTCAACCTACTGATCTGTGATCAGACTGCAGGCCAGCCACAGCGAGAGAAAGGGGGCGCTGTGATTGGTCAGCGTGAAGTTCAAAAACTGTAGGACTGTCCTGATTGGCTCTGGAATAGGGCTGAGAACAGAACTAGCATTCTGATTGGTCGAGAACAAACTTCTGCTCCCGAAAATAGTACGAGCGGAATGATTGGTCGCTTCAAGAATTCTAGACCGGAATAAGCGTTGCAATTGGTCCGGACAGAGTTCGAGAAAAGAAGAAGCGCCGTGATTGCTCCAGACTGAGGTTGGAGAATAAAGGAACGGTCTGATTGGTCTATTTAGATTTCGAGAGACCAGATTGAGCGTTGTGATTGGTCGAGGTGGGGTCACGAGACTGAAAAGGAAAACACACGCACACGCACACACACCCAGACTCATACACACTCATATACACACACAAATTTGTCTTAGACTCATACACGCTCAAACACACAGTGCTCCTGATCAGACCCTGCATAATGGTGAGTAGAGCTGGAATAAACTGTGTGTGTGTGTGTGTGT
>JBBPCZ010080024.1:0-11691 GCA_037974445.1 Brycinus macrolepidotus | reverse complement strand
AGAGAGAGAGAGAGAGAGAGAGAGAGAGAGAGAGAGAGATAGAGAGAGAGAGAGAGAGAGAGAGAGAGAGAGACAGACAGAGAGAGAGAGAGAGATACCCAGAGAGACACAGAGAGACGCATAGAGAAAGAGAGTGAGAGAGAGAGAGAGATACAGAGAGACACAGAGAGACACAGAGAGGAAGAGAGAGAGAGAGAAATGAGGACCCAACTGTGACCAAGGCAACGGACAGCAGGGATGCTCAGAGAATGACTGGCTGGAAGCATCTGAGAAACGATAAAGTGGGACACGGGAGAGAGAGAGAGAGAGAGAGAGAGAGTTGAGGGAGAGAGAGAGAGAGAATGAAAGAAAAAAAGAAGAGTACTGAGGGGAGTGAGAGAGAGAAGGAAAGATAGAGAGAAGAGAGAGGAAAAGAAAAGAGAGAACGAATGAACAGCAAAGAGAAGAGAGGGAGTGAGAGGGAGGGAGAGAGAGAGAGAGAGAGAGAGAGAGAGAGAGAGAGAGGGAGGGAGAGAATCTATCCAATCAGCATCAGTGGAGTCATAATCCTGTCCAATCAGGTTGCAGCAGGCTGGTCCTGATGAGAGAAGCTGCTCTGCTGCTGTTATTAATGAATGGTGCTTCTTCCCGCTAGCATCACCACTCTCTCTCTCTCTCTCTCTCTGTCTCTCGCTCTCTCTCTCGCTTCCTCCCTCTTTCTCTTTCTAACTGGAGCCGAAAACGAGAGCGGCGTCGCTCGGCAGGGCCTTTCTGTGCTTGGACGGGAAGAAAAGGGCGACCGAAGCAGCACTGGAAGCAACATCACGACTCTCTCTCTCTCTCTCTCTCTCTCTGTCTCTCTCTCTTTTTCTCTTTTTCTTCTGTGCCTCGGTGAATCCAAGAGCGACAGGAGCGACAGCAGATCCCCAAAGCAGGTCAGACAGCAGAAAAGGACAAGAACAATATCATTAGCATCATTAGCATTGCTAGCATTAGCATCTTCAGCATTATTTCTACTGCAAGATGAAGAAGCAGCAGCAGGAGAGCGACGGCGGCGACAGAGCGGAGGCCTGTCACTCCGTACCCTCTTCTTCGGCGGCTCCGCCCCCTTCTTCTATGGCCCCGCCCCCATCCTCTCCCCGGTTGGCCTCCTCGTCCTTGCCCCCAAAGCGGCGGTCCATCTCCATGGGGGATTTCCAGCGGCTGCCCGCGGCCCAGCCTGGATCGGAGCCGCCTTCCGGGCCGTCCACCGCCCCCTCCTCCAAGCTGGTGACCCCCAGTTCCAGTATGGAGTTTGAGGCGGCTCGGCGGCGCCTCCTAGAGGTGGAGGAGCGCCGGCTGGTGATCTGTGAGATGGAGCGGCGGCTGGAGGAGCTGCGGGAGACGTTCGTGCGCTCCGAGCGGCAGGCGGCCGAGCACGGGGAGCTGCTGAGCCGCATCTCTGCCTCCGTCCAGCAGGGGGAGCTGCGCACCGCCGAAAACGGGCAGAGGCTCAAGAAGGGGCTGCGCTTCAAGCGGCACCGGCCCGCCATCGTCTTCACGTCTATGTTGGGCCTCCGGACCTGCCTGCCGTGGCCCGTCAAACTCAAATAGCGCCTCATCACCATGGAAAACCTCGAAATCTTCACAGGAGAAGGAAAAAACTGCTTAAATTATTAGTACTTTTCAAAATGTTTTGCTAAAAAAGTTTTTTTTTTTAAACAGTTTATTTGGTCTCAAATGTGGACTCTTCTGTGGGGGTGGACACTGACGCACTCCAGCTGCTTTAGTATGAACACAGTTCTGCTACCTGTATGGGACGAAAACGCACATCCCCCTCTTTTTCCTTTCACTGAAAGAGCTTTCAGCAAAAAACTGCACTAGTTAAAAGTTGGCCTGCTCCACAAGGTGGCACCGTTCTATAACCCGAAATGACTGCAAGAGATTCTATGAGCTTCAAAACAGCAGAATTTCATATTGGGGGTGTATTGTATGTATTTTTTGCTTCGTTTGGATTGTTTCCACATCTTTAGCTTGCTGTTTAAGCGTTCCAGGTGCCCTGGGAACTCAGGTAGCCTCATTTTTCCGGTCAGATGAATGTGGAGGCTGGCCTCCCTGAAGGCTCACCGTAGGTTGCTGGACCTGCTTTAGCCAGAAGGAGGCCAGACGTATCGACTGAAGACTCAATCTACCATTATCCAAATGCTTTTTTTCTCGTGACATTTACCCTGAATCTTCTTTCACCAGAGGTCAGCAGGATCTCCTGGCTTGGCTAGCTGAACCACGCGAGTGTCCATACCTGCTGGTCAACAGTAGGATGCTTTTTGAAAGAGCCAGAATCTTCTGCGAGACAGAAATAACAGCTAACAAGCTATATTACCTGACTAGCTTCCTAGCTGCTAAAAACCAACTTTTTTTCCTGTTTTTTTCTATCCGAGCCTCATCTGTTTCCCCTTAGCTCACTTTCCAAAGCTGGCCTGGACAAATCCAGCAGCTAGCTAGCCGAACTTTAGCCATTGATGCTAAAAACATAACTGTTAGCGAATTCAGTCATGCTAGTCAATAGCAGAATAGGCTGAGCTTTATACTGTACGCAGCAAAATAGTTCGCTTGCTATGGTAGGCAACAATAACCCACTAGCTTTACAGCTGAGTGACACTGTTGTTGTTTCGCAACTGGGAGTTAAATGGGAGGGGCCTAAAGGAACAGATTCATCCTAGTTAACACTGAATGAGCACCAGTTAGCACAGTGCTTTTAGCATCATAGCCACCCAGAGAAATGTTTTACTGCTCACAGCAGTCTTTTCTGTGTCTGATCAGAAATTAATCATCTTATTTGGAGATTATTGAAGTTTGACTTTAAACTGAGTTCAGTTCTGTTTAGGAGAAACAGGATGGACACAGAAGAAGATCAATTCTGGATTTCTTTTCCTCTGGGTGGTGGCCAGTTTGCTTTCATTCTCTGTAGGCTGAAGGTCGAAGAGCCTACAGGGGCATCTTCTCCATCCTGGAATGTTGGAGGACATTCATGGAAAGTAACTCTTTGTTTTGGGCTCATGCAAAGTCCTGGACATTTTGAGGAACCTGGACTCTCTCTCGTTTTCTCTCCTTGAATGTGACTCTCTGAAGCTCTGCTGCAGTGTGAGGACCCACGTCATGCTCAGAAACGTGTGTGAGATGTTTCACACATCCATCTGTTTTGTGTGTGTGTGTGTGTGTGTGTGTGTGTGACGACGGAAGATTGTGTTTATTATTCTGGGGTTTTTTTAAAAGAGAGAGGCAGAGACTCACTATTTCACCTGGGAAGAGTCTCAGGTGCAGCCCAGTGTGTGTGTGTGTGTGTGTGTGTGTGTAAGAAGGGAAAGGAGGACAAATGAGGTTATGTAAGAAAGAATGAACCCCCCAACCTCTCTCTCTCTCTCTCTCTCTCTCTCTTCCTCTCTTCCATCATCCATGGAGACAGCTGCTGTGGTTATACCTTGTTTTATTTCTTTCGGGTTGGTCTAGATCAAGAGGGGGAGGAGCCTCCTCTAGCACAAAACACCCTCTCTTTCCTGTTACCTAGCAACCCTGGCTTCTCCCGTTGCTTCAGAATGTATCACCATAGTGATTGACATAGTGAATCCATCGTTGATTGACAGTAGGCCTTGCTATTGGGTTTTGATTGACAGCAGATGAAGTGCTGTTCTTGGGGTGTATGTATGTACAGGCCTGATCAGTGGGGTCAGTAGGGGGCGCTGTAATAACCAAAACTGGGGTTAGAAATGCGCCTTTGTGCTGCAAAACGCTACAGACGTTACATGTTTATAATTTAGGACTGTCATGATTAATCGGTTAATTTATATGTTGATTGAAATCTACCCATAATTCAGTCATTTTTACGCATTTTTGCTACATGATGATTATATATTCATATAAATATAGATCTGTACAAAGTTTTGTGCGCCCCTGGCCAAATTAGAAGGATTTGCACTTTTAAAATGCAAATATTTGGTCATGAACGTTGTCGCAATTTCAAATTTTGAAAATTAAAAATGCATTGTAAATTACCTCTCGCGGCACACCTGCAGTATCTTCACGGTCCACCAGGGGCTCCAGTGCACTCTTCTCTGGAGCTGGAAAATCAACAAAACGTAATCTGTCCAGGGGTGTTCAAACATCTGCATATGTTTGTATATTCATAACTGTCATAATTGGCCATTTTGATTTTTTTTTTTTTATTTAAAATGGCCAACATAATCGGCAGATTACCAGATTAATCGACTGCAGAAATTATTGATACTGATGCCCCTGCTTTCTCCATTTCCATACACTCCTCCTCTCTCTCTCTCTCTCTCTCTCTCCCTCTCCCTCTCTCTCTCTCTGTGTGTAAAAAAGCTTCTCCTCTTGAGTGTTTGAGTGCAGGAGAAACTGTTTATGAAGCTGTAGAACAGCTCACCAGGGACTTTCTATTCCTGGCCAAGAACAGAACAGACTGGAAGACTCTGTGCCAGAGAGAGAGAGAGGGAGAGAGAGAGAGAGAATCCAGGCTTGTGGTTCTTAATGAGCAGAGTGACCTTTGCTGGACTTTTTCACCCAGACTTAGCGCTGGTTCCTCCATGTGCTCCCTGATCATTACTGACCTGAACCTCTTGCTGAACCAGAGGAGTTTCCTCTCATGCCTGTTTGATGGACGAAGGCCTCATCGGGTCACTCTTCTTCAGGTTTACAGTCAGGATATAAAAGGTCCCTGTTTTGCTTGTTTATGCCAATTTATTTATGGGTCAGCTGGTCTGCGCCGGGACACCGAGGCTTCAGTCTGAGGCAGTTTCACGGTCGCATGATCACCTTGTTGTTAAACTGCTCAAAAGCCATTTAATGAAGAACCAGTGTGAAATGAAATGGCCTACGGTTGAGCGGTTGGTTCAAACCAACGACCAGCCAACGACTCCGGAAGTAAGCTGAGTGTGGCTGCGTCTCAAATCAGGCCCTTGTTGCCTCTGTAGGAAACCACTTAGGGATCCAATAATGAGGGCGACTCCTGCTACACTAATGTGATCACTTAACGTGGGGTGTCTGAGTATTCCAAGTCTCCTGAAAGGCCAATCAGGTCGCTCCCCTTTGACTGGTGCTCCTGTAGGGAACTAGGGGTCAAGAGCCTTAGACTTGGCTGTTTTAGGAGACATGATAAGTGTGTTCTGTCTCCAACCCCTCCGAGAAAAGCACTCTAGACCATTCGAAGTCTACTGACTCACTCTTTCACGAACAAAGGGCTACTAAGCGCAAAAAAGTCTCCCGATAAAACCTGCAGGTTCTCACTGAGATGCAACGAGAACGTGAATGTCCCTCGTCTGTGGAGGGCTTTAATCTGGAGTGTGTGTGTGTGTGTGTGTGTGTGTAAATAGTTTAAGCTGCTTTGTGTCACTCCTGTAAATGTACAGAGGCATATCATCAACAAACCAGGCTACGTTCACATTGTTAGCATCTGAGAAGGCTCCGTTATGGACAAGCTTGAAGTGAATCTAGATTCTTTTAGAGTCGTGTCTCCGGTGGCTGCTTGCACAAAACAGTGAATATTTACCATAATAATGTTAAATCCATTCTAATATTTTGAATATTATTATATTTCTAGATTTTTTTTAACAGGATTTTTGCGTAATTTTGTTGGTAGATAGCTTGTTCAGTACAGGTTCTGATGCTTAAAGGATTTTCTTGTCAGGGACACTCTATAAGAAATGTTACCGTCGCTACAGAAAATGAAATCAGATGAGGAGACCAACAACCTGAAAGCTAGCCAAACTTAACGAGGCTAGCCAGTTACCTTACCTCACTTCGGCACCTTTTTCTCAGGCTGAAACGTTAGAAACTCAGTTTTTTTGCTGAATGAAGATATCACAGTTTTCTCTAGGAACCTGTTCAATGGCCAGGGGAAGAGTTACGCTAATGCTAGAATCATTCTAATGTCTATGTGTGTATAAGAAAACCTTTGAAGAAATTTAACTTTCAATGTTTTATTCAAGCAGTCACTCAGCTATTGGGTCTAGACTGGTATCATTTAACCAGAACCTACCACTACAATAACGTATACTCTCTCTCTCTCTCTCTGAAGATGTACATAATGATGATTGTTCATCCGATGCCTTACTCAGTCTGTAGATGGTATATTCACAGTGTGCACATGATAATGTATGAACTCGGCCCTGGGTTCGGCCAGACCGCCTCCTTCTTCTTGCACTGCACCTCGTCAGTTTTTGTTTTTGCTATAAATCAAAAATAACAACAAAAAAACACAAACAAAACAAGCTTTTCCAAAGACCTCAGTGACTGGGCCCACTCGCAGAATGAATGTACCGTACTGTGCGTCCCTGTGTCCGAAAACTGGAGATTATTGTAGTTTTATTTCTGTGGAAAGCCTGAGACCAGACTTTTCTCTCGTAACCTTAGAAACACTAGGTGTTGCTAATTAAGAAAATATGTAACTACTTAGATTTACTTGCTAGTATTCTTGACCAGGTCATTCTAGAAGTCTCTGGAAGGTTCACTCGAGAATTCTAGAACTCTGTTGAACAGGCCATTCCAGAATTCCTTTATCCAGGGCCATTCTAGAACTTTATTGCATAAGGAGATTCTAGAACTATTTTGTCTGGGGCCATTCAACTTTCTTGCTGAGGTTTTTCTAGAACTCCCCTTGAATGATCACTCTAGAATTGTAGAACTCTAGAATAGTTTGTTCTCGGTTCCAGGCTGTCCGCAGGGGTTCCTGAATGTACTGCTGTTTAGTGTTATGCATAGTCAGCTTGCTGTGAGACTTTGCTTTTTATTGATTCTAGTATAAGTATATTTATTGTACACTCTTCATTTTATGAAACAAACACATGTTCAGTAGTTATTTAGCTATTATACTGTTTTTTATTGTTCCCTGGAACAGAATGCATCTCGGTGTAAATGGTATGGCCTCGCGGGTGCTGTGTGTTCTTGAATAATGTGCAAAACAACTGGTAATTATTAAACGTACTGTTTGGTGAGAATAACTGAGTTTGAGCGCATTGAGAGAGCAATAGGACAGCAGGTCGATCCACCACAGAGCGGATCAACAGAATTTCAGAGGCTAGGAGGACAAGAGGAGGTGCTTTGGATGCATTCTGTAAATTTAAAGCTGATGTTTTAACCTCTGTTTCCTGAGCCAGGCTGGAGGATCCCATAAAAGTAGAAATTAAAAAAAAAAGTGGAGCAAGGAGGAACAACATATGTAAAAGCATTTGATTTGGAGAAGGACCATTCTAGAATTCTGTTGACCAGGCCGTTCTAGAACTCATTCGGAGGGGCATTCTACAACTTTGTAGAACGGGCCATTTTAGAACTCTCTTGAAGGAATGTTTTAGAATTCTGTTGACCAGGTTGTTTCAGAAGTCTTCAAAAGGATCATTCTAGAGCTCTGTTGACCAGGCCACTCTAGAACAATGGTGACCGGGCCACTCTAGGACTCTTTTGATTGACAGATTTAGAACTCTGTTGTGCAGGCCATTCTAGAATTCTTTTCTAGAATTTTGTTGAGCAGGCCGCTTTAGAAGTCTCTCGATGGGGCACTCTAGAGCTCTGTGGATTAGGTCATTCTAGAGGTAGAATGTTTTCCTGGCCATGGTACCAGAAATTTACATCCAGGGTTTGGGAAGCCAAGGCTTGGTTTGAGACACAACTTTTGTTTCAGACCCGTTAAAGGAGGCCCAGCGGGTGAGAAGGTACAGAACCTGTTTATCTTTATCTTTGCAGAGAAAAATCATCTGTTTACTGAATGTGATAAAGACTGGAGCTCAATAAAACCCTGTACCACTGCGAGTCTCTACATGCTTTTAAGCTGTGCTGCAGTCAGATCCTCACCCAGGTCAGGACAGAAGACGAGGGATTTGCAGGAAAACACTTATGTTGCTGTTACTGTGACGCAGAGGTGTTGCGTAATGTGTTACGGCTGCCAAATGGGCAGCTTCAGCGCTGGCAGAGAAAGAATAAAGCAGCGGCTCTGTAAGATTCACTAAAATGCTTCTGATGTGGGATTAGCGCTGTGAGAGATATGCAGCCATGTAATCAGATAAAACTCGGCTCCACTTTTCTGTACTACACACAGCCCCCCTCCCGTCCCGCCGCGAGCCTTGTTACGAGCTCACTGGCATCAATTCCGAGAAATAATTAAGATTTGGTTTCAGCGCCGGCTCAGGGAACAGAGGCTGAATGTGTGGGAAAACAACCTTAAAACCTATTTTTCCTATTTCTAAACATGAATGTATGTAAAGTTCGGACAGAATGAATGACGTTATGTTTTAAACACATGGACACGCCCAAGAACACAAAAGCAACAATAAACTTGATTTAACAGCAAAACTTCAGGAGATGCTTCCTTTCTTTCAGTGAACGCAAGTCATACATCTGAATAACTTGTTTGTTTGTTTATTCCCAACTGTAAACTGCAGTGCAATTATCAGAAACACTAAAAAGTAACAAAAGCTAAATGTGATGACAGTCCAACATTCTGCCGATAAGGTTTTGAGCTATGTTAGTATACATTAGTCCATGGTTCTAGGTGGCAGTGAGTCTTCCAGTGTCTAGGTAAACAAGTCTGTTAGAGATTACTTAACACCTCTTCACACCTCGAAGCAGGTGTGTGGTGATGAGGCATGCAGTTCATGCCATGCTAATTGGTGAGCTAAAAGCTACCATTACAGGTTAGCCACATCTAATGAAAACTAAAGAAGCAAATACAAAATACCACAACTTGTTTTGGCTGATTGACTACAAGAGGATCCCGAAGTCTGAGGCCACCTGTGAAGAATTTTTAGAATTTTTTAGAATTAAAACATATAAAAATATTTAAATTGTACATTTTGAAGACTCTGATCTGTTTCTAAATCCCTGTTCACACTGAACCAGAGCTGTGACTATGTTGAGGCCTTTGCACAGAAATCTCAGGTTGTTTTTGGGACGTTTCCACTAAGATGCATGTTTGGACGACTCTCAGGTGGATCTGATCTTAGGCTTCCAATCAAACTAGTGCCGCCCATGCCAGGAGGGCGTGCTGTCATTAAGGCAAAGGCAGGTGCCACCAAATTTTAAGAAATTGTGAAATTCATGCAAAATTTCAAGCCTTCAATTTCTACCTTCCACTCAAATTTTTCTGCTGATGTAATTTGTAAAGCTAAAAGGTGTAAAATAGAGAAGAATGCTGCAGTCTTCTCAGCACAGTTCTCAGGCCTTTAGTTCACATAGACAACTCAATTCTGATTTCTCAGCCAATCTGATTTGAGCAGGTCAGGCTGTCTGCATTCTGAATAAGCCACATGGAATCTGACTTTGTGGGCAGTTTCAAAACTGATTTAAGCTCAAATGTGATCTGATCTCTGGACTCATGACTCAGTTTGACTAGTCATAGTGGATAAATAACGATACACATTTAAGCAAATGTGACTATGGTCTGGTTGTCCAAATTGGAATTTGTCAAATAGACTTGAAATCTGGACAATCAAGTCTAAAGATCAGATTTAAGAAACAAAACCAGTTTTCCTGGCAGTGTGAACACAGCCTCAGATTTTTGGTCCCCACTCTACATTCGGTCCTCACAGCGTGGTGTGCTGACATGTTAAAGGCCCCACAGTGTAATAACATGAAACATTTACACACACACACACAGTTTCATTCGTTTTCATTTTGTTTGTTTTCATTTTGTGTGTTTGTTTGTGTGTGTGTCTGTGTGTGTGTGTGTATATGCTGGGTCACCCAAAAGAACAAACCGATCCTGGATTTGACAGAATGTTCTAGACAAGATGAGGTGAAATATTAAAGAGGAACATTAAAACAGAACATCCCTCCAAAGCCCCCCCGTGTCTCACCCCCGTGCACTGCTGAACACACCAGCTGCTGCTTCACACTTCAAAACAGTCCACTGGAGCTTTTCGGTGGGGGGGGCGCGGGGGGGGGGATTTATTGCGCTGGCTGTAAAAGGCTGAACAGGAAGTCGTTAAGAGGTTTTTTCCATTAATAATGCAGACTGGGCTGTGAGAGCTGCTCCACTGCACTGCAGCGCTAATGCAGCAGCGGAAACTTCATTAAAATACATGTGAAAGTGTTCTTTTTTCTGAAGATAATGTACAGAAATTGGTTTATGAACCCGAAACAGACAGGGTTTATGCAGTTTTCTTATGGGGTGCTAAATCATTTCCTTATGTGCAATAATCTTACCATGTGAAATATCACTACTTATATCAATATTACTGATCAACTACTGATCAATATTACTGATCTACTATTTATATCAATATTACTGATCTACTACTGATCAATATTACCGATCTACTACTTACATCAATATTACAGCAATAACAGACTCCTAACTACTATGTGTTACTAGTACTTCACTGAACTGTAAGTTATTTATCTATAGTATTTATACCCAGTATTTGTGTTTATAGTAGAGTGTATTTCATATTGAGTATTTTCTGCAGTTTTTATTGGATTTTATTAATAGTTCATATTGTTCTTGTCTCTCTGCGTCTCTGCAGTAATAGCATAAGCAGTTTCCTCCAGGATCAATAACGTGTTCTGATTCTAATTCTGAAAATGTGAGCAAGAAATAATCTCATTCTGCTTGCAGATCTTTTTTCAAAAACAAGAAACATCTTGAATTATTTACTTCGATTAAGCATTATTTCTTAGAACAAGCAAAAAGTACTTTGTGCCTGCTCCACCTCAGGAGGCACTACTGCCAAGCAACACGCCCGGCTAGGGTGGCACCAATCTCTCATTCCATATCAGACACGTGGAGCTACAAGCACACGTGGTTTCATGTGGACTGGTGACGTCAGGAAAATAATTACTAACTACTCACCAAAAGATAACAAATGATAAAAAGTAATCCATCTAACTCTGGACTCATCTAACAGCCTCCTAGTGCCCTACTGAGAACCTGAACCTGCAGGGGAACAGGACAGACTGAGTTAGATTTATACTGTCGAACATTCGTTCAAGCTGAATTCTAGTGAATTCTAATTACTGAATTCTAATTCTAGTAACTTGTATTCGACTGCAAGTAAAGTAAGCTGAATAACACTGTAATATTCTTAACCCGACCTCTGAATTAGACATGAGGACCAGGTTTAAGGTGCTTTTACCTGCCAGGACAACAGTTTTGGCTGTGGGACCAATCTGGTGGACCTTTCACTGTTTAGGCTGAAATCTTCATTTTTGTAGGAACAAGACTGTCCTTTAACTTTAAACGCAGTCGTTAACTGTTTCAGCACTTAACACTCGTCTGGTGATCCACATTATAATTATGATTATAATTATATTAGGGGGCTGTTTATAGGTCAGTAGTGATGAAAAATAAGTATTGACAATTTCTGGCAAATAAAGACTGAAATGAACATACTGTAAATGTATTTGTTAATAAAGAAGAACTGTGTGTTTTTAGTAAATATTGAGTGAAACGCAAATGTAGAAAATCTCAGAGTGTGCCAAAACTTTGACTGGTAGTGTAACTAAACACAGCAGCAATCTTACAGTTCTTTACTAATTTTATTAAAAAATTCCATGTTTCTTTAATACTGTGAGAAACGTGAAGGTGATCCAGGACGTCACTAACAAGTTATCAGGGTTCGGTTTTCATCAGACTGATAAAGAACGCAGAGAAAACATGAAACACTCAAACAAGACTATAAATAATAAAAGACCACAATAACAAAAGCGGCTCTGACAGAAAAACTTTCCGCC
>JBBPCZ010079974.1:0-11694 GCA_037974445.1 Brycinus macrolepidotus | reverse complement strand
GGCTGGACTGAGGCTGGACTGATTGTGGACTGAGGCTGGACTGATTGTGGACTGAGGCTGGACTGAAGCTGGACTGACGCTGGATTGAACTTGGACTGATTGTGGACTGAGGCTGGACTGATTGTGGACTGAGGCTGGACTGAGGCTGGACTGATTGTGGACTGAGGCTGGACTGAGGCTGGACTGAAGCTGGATTGAACTTGGACTGATTTTGGACTGAAGCTGGACTGAGGCTGGACTGAAAAATCCATTTCTCACAAAACCAAATTACAAATATTTACTTAAAATGACAATGATTATATTAATATTTACCAAAGAAAGCTTTTTTTGGATTTCCTGCTGTGAACATTTCAACACCTGGAACACGTGTAGCTTCTCTGGTGGGCTTAGACCACTGAATTATTATTAGATAGATAGATAGATAGATGGATAGAGGTTGAATAATAACCTTTTAATAACTACTTCCTTGTTCTATATATAGTGTTACACTGTTTAGTGATATTAATGGTTTAAACTGTTGAAATGGTTTAACTGGTTCTTTTAATGCATCACCGCAAGTGAAGTGAGGGAGGATCTGCAGCTCCACCACCGAGAACCTCCAGGAGACCTTCATCTGTTGATATTTCTCTCTCTGATAAACACACGCATGCTCTCTCGCCCCAAACTTTCTCTCTCTCTCTGTCTCCCTCCCTCTCTCTCTCTCTCTCTCTGCCTCCCTCCCTCTCTCTCTCTCTCTCTCTCTCTCTCTCTGTGTCTCTTTCTCTCTCCCCCCGTCTCTTTGTCTCTCCCTCTCTCTCTCTCTCTCCCTCCCTCTCTTTCCCTCTCTCTCTCTCTCTCTGATTGAAGGGAGAGGGGTAGAGGAGCCCACCTTCATTATTTCTCTCTCGCTTGTTCCCTTCCTATCTCTCCCCCCTCTCTTTCTGCCTCTCTCGCTCATTCCCTGTTTCCTCATTCTCTCCCCTCCCTCTCTCCCTCCCCCTCCCCTCTGTCTGTGTGTGGTGTGGGGTGTGTTCAGTGTGTGTGTGGAGTGTGTGGGGTGTGGATGGTCAGTATGGGCTCTCTGATCGCTCCGCTCGTCTTCATGGTCGCCTGCGGATCCTACCCCTCTCTGGTGAGACTGGAATCCTCAATTAGGGGCTCGGAGTGTGTGTGTGTGAGAGAGTGTGTGTGTGTGTGTGTGTGAGAGAGAGAGAGATGACGTGTGATGTTTTGCAGAGAGGTGATTATTTATTGCACGTGCAATCGTGTTTTACTGATGTGAAGGTTGGTGTGTGTGTGTATGAGTGTTTGAATAAGTGTGTGTGAGTGTGTCCATGTGTGTGTGTATGTATGTGAGTGTATGTGTGTGTGTGTGTATGTGAGTGTGTGTGTGTGTGTGTGTGAGTGTGCTAGAGGGGCACGCTGGGCTGTTTGTTGTTTATTTGTTTGTTTGTTTGTTTGTGTGGTGGGTGAGGATCGCGTGGTGTTTGGACCCATTCAGAGCTGGATGGTGAAGTTTGGTGGTCGCGTGCTCTGAGAGCTCCACACTGCTGAACTTGTCAGGGGGAGAGAGAGACACACACACACACACACACACACACACACACAGAGAGAGAGAGAGACACACACACACACACACACACACACACACACAAAGAGAGAGAGAGACAGAGAGAAACAGAGAGACAAAGAGGAGAAGAGGAGAGACGTAATTTTTCTGCACCTTTAATTTGATATTAGACACAAAGGCAAATTCTGCTGAAACAAACAAAAACATTCAAAACAGATTTGAGAGGGAGAGAAGGAGAGAGAGAGAAAGAGAGAGAGAGAGAGAGAGAGAGAGAGAGAGAGAGATGTGTCATTACAGTATTTGAGTTCCCACATTCAATTTTCCAGCCGCAGTTCTACAGAAGGACATAACCACATTAAACGCTGTGGAAGTCACCAAACTTTCCAGCCTTTCTTTACACACTCATATCCTGATGACAAACCGTGTTAATATGTGCTTAGAACATGCTCTGTATGGAAAATACTCATCCTCTGTGATTCCTTGCAAGTTCAAGCTAACCAATTAGTCTCACTTTCCACAGACATGTAAAATTAATGCAACCTTTCGCTTATGCTTAAAATCTAGCAATTCAGAATAAATGTTTAATCCTACATAATTTCCCATTACACAGTAACAGCACGAGAAGCTTCACTTATAATATTACAGAGTGTCGCCTCTCCTCACAGCATGAAACATACATGAGAGAAAGAGAAATTGTGTGTGTGTGTGTGTGGTGCGACAGAGATATTGAAGGATTACAACCACAAGGTCAAACCACCACACTCTGCCTTTTATGGGAAGCATAAATCCTAAATCTATAATTAAGCATCAATGACTGACAGCTTATCAATAACATTCATCAATAATTCAACCGAAAATTTCCCCTTTTCCCCTCAGCGGAGACTTTGATGGAGTTCCAGAATCCTTGATTCTGGAATCATCAGCAGTTCCAGAACTGCCAGCGGGTAGTTAATGAGAATTAGATGTCCGCTCCAGATTTGCTGTGTGTGTGTGTGTGGGGGGGGGGGACTTTTCAATTAAATTCAAATTTTCCTTGTGTAAAAATAGTACAGAGCCACCATCAACTACGAGCTCTGGTGTCGAAGAAATAATTACCTTTAATTTGTACATTTTCAAAACTTTTCTAGATATACAGAATAAGATGTGCAAATGATTCTAAAATATGTTTGAGAGCTTGTCACGGCTAGCTCTCTATACTGGGAGTAACAATGGTCTTCTCTGATATACGAAGCTGTTCAGGGTTTTAAAAGTACTAAAGATATCCACAATTTACAAAGCAAAGCTTGACATACTTCATCAATACCAAGACAACAAATCTTCATATCATCTACTCATACATTATAGTATAATAATTAGTTGTGATTTCTTTCACAACACTACAAAAAAAAATGCTTTATTGTATGTTAGGCTTTATCCTTAAATGGCAGACACAAACACACACATTTAACAGCACATACAGAGAAGAACGTTTTGCTTTAAGTTGCAATCCTTCCAACAAGTGCGTGTACAGTGCATCCAAACAAACACAAGCAGCTTAATTGACATTGTTCCTTAATCAACTACATTTACAACTTGTTCACTTTTTGTGGCTGCAAACAGCACAAAGAGTGCCTGCACATGAGGCCCACCCACACAGTCACAGGATCAGACAACACTATCCTACCTGCAGCACAGTGTGACCCACATTCCTGCAACCAACACCTCTGCACTCTGCCACAAAGAATTCTGGGGGATTTCTGCACCTTTATCTGTTGTGATTCGAAGCATGATTTCTTTCCATAAACTAGGCAGTGGAAATCCCAGACAAATAATGATCAACAGGATGTTTTTCCAGCAGTAGGTCTATCACCTACATCAGAAATGAAAGTCACTTTGAATCCTATGCGTATTATTCACAAATTATTAATAATCTTAACACTTATAAAGTATCAATGAATTATTTAGTACACTGAAACCAATATATTACTTACAGTTACATGAAATGAATACCCCAGATCAAATAACATGGTTTGTTCATTTTATATACACACACACACACACACACACACACACACACACACACACACACGTATGTAGAGGATGTGTACTTATTTCATAAAGAAAATCAGAAAAGCTATTTGACAAGGGGTGTTTAAACATGACTTTTCTTTTGGCAGTAATTCTATGTATTTTATTATTGTGGAAATGATGTACACACTGGCATATAATAAAGGCCTTAAAGAGATCAAGCAGGTATGTCAGTGCAAGATACCTTACACCAACAGCACTGTAACATTCACAAGAACTAATGTTTCGGCTGGAAACGGTTCTCAGTGTTTGGGGGAATTCCACTGAGCTTATTCATACTAGATTTGCAACCCAATCTGCAGGATATCTGTATGACTATATGAAAACTGAGGAAGATCCCTTCCCTGGGCTAAGCATCCTGCCATGTGACCACATCCTTTGAGGTTGGAGCATCCAAGTGCTACCAACTGAGTGAGCCAAAAACCATCTATCCTACTCAGCATCAGACAATAACGAGGGCTCACGGCCACAATGTCACCGAGGGTTTTAAAAATGCCTCTGGAATGTAAAACACACAGGTTAAAAAAAATATGTTCTTTTTTATGGTGCCCTGTAGTGAGTATAGTTTCAGAGCCTAAGCAGACAGATTAGTCCACTTAATGTTTTTAAAAGTCACTGGATTATTGGCGAAACACTGAGGCAAATTATGGGAGATATATAGGGTACTTCGGAAGAAAAGACCTACGCTCTTTCCTGAGTCTGCTGAGAAAAAATTTGTCCAAGTGAACACAAGTTTGTATCTAACAGTGATCCTACCAGGATCTGCAAGTGGTCCTGAACAAATAAGCGTTTTTTACTTTCACCAACATTGATGATTGATCTTTAGGCCTTTATCACATAATGAGCAAAACAGTAAACTGTGGAATTTCAGAGGTGCCAACGCCTGTCTGTCAGTGCAGCCTGCAATCTCTCTCCGCTCTCAGCAGTTTCCTCCAGCATCCTGTCATATTCTGAGTGTACAACAGATGACAAGACACACGCGTACACACACACACACACACACACACACACACACACACACACACACACACACACACAGAAACACACTTATGATGGGGCACACATGCAGCAAAAGTGTTCAGCCCATTAGACAGGAAGCCACTGTGCTCCTCTCCAATTTTCAACCACACTGCCGGCTCTCTTGGGAGATGATAATTACTGTGTGTGTGTGTGTGTATGTGTGTGGTGTGTGTGTGTGTGTGTGTGTGTGTGTGTGTGTGTGTAGGTGTACGCGTGTGTGACAGCAGGAGGAGCACACTTAAGAAAGAACGCACTCTAAAGCTGTGGATAATGAGACACCCTCCACTCTGCTGAGTTCAAAGCGTGTGTGTGTGTGTGTGTGTGTTTGTGTGTGTGAGAGACGTAGGGTGAGTAGCGGGTGGCTATGTGTTTTTTTCTTTTGTGTATCATGGTCTTTGTGAAGCAGAGCCTTTGACAGCACCTGAATTCTTGTTATTCATTACCATCCTCTTCCTTGTCTTATGCAGGATGTTCTTGTTTTCATGAAGAACATCTGGCTTAATATCATTAACCCCACTCTCCCTCCCTCTCTCTCTCTCTCTCATTGAATGCAACTGATTACCCAGTCCACTGAGGAGCAGGGGACTATAGGGTTGGTTCATAAGTGTTCTCTGAAGCTTCCATATCTAGCATGCTGTTTACCATAATGAAGATACCGGCAGCTAGATATGAGTGTTATCACAATTCAGCAGTATTACAGTGATACATTGTAATATACTGAAAGGTAACACAAGTATCATGTAGTAGTCAGCAACATCCAGCTCTACTATACAATACTGTGCAAAAGTCTTTTGCCCCTAAACAAATACAAATATATTGTACAGTACAGGCTGAAAATACTCCTTATAACTTCAGAGCAAATGGCCTGGGCTATAAAATTTGTAGCCTGAATAGATGGATATATGTAAATGCTCTGATTCTGTAACTTCATTTCAATATATAGGTTGAAATGGTAGGTTTTGAAATTTTAACGGTACTCATGTACATCTAACTTTTTTTTTTAGCTCAAAAAGTAAATAAGTAGGTTTTCCATGATATGAGCCTTTTAACGCAGTAAGAAGTAAGGAGATTTTTTTTTTCCATTTCAGAAACTAAATTGATACAGAAGCGTTGTTGGTTCAAGATTTCTTCTCAGTACACCTTTCACTGCATATAGTTATTCAACACCAACATCCAACGCTCCTGACTGTACTTTACAAAACAGTGACCAGCCACTTTAATGCATGTGGTTCATGATGGGGTTGACACAGCGGGGAAAAACAGTCTCTTCATGTAAACACTGAATGTGTTGTGCAAAGTTGTGCGTTTACTTGAATAGAACAGAAAAATTAACAGTAGCATAGGTGATTGGCTGTTTAACATTACTGGCTGTTTGCATATTAATCGCCACATAGTAATCAAATTTTTCACGAATTTCAGTCTGGCTGACTGGAGATGCATTTGACTACCAAGTGTCAAAGCATGTACAATCCATATACAAGAAAATGTAAATGGGGTCATACATACAAATCAGTACCAAAGTGCATAAATGTTTGAATGATGTTGTTTTCTAAGTAAATGTCTGATCACTGCCCAAATAAATAGCTTATTAAGCATACTTCTCAGGATCCTAAAACTTTTTCCTAGAACTATATATGGAAGTGTGTGTGTGTGTGTGTGTGTGTGTGTGTGTATAAGAATTTACATATGTGTACTTTTGCATCTGAGAGACATTATAAATTTAACAACCTTTTGCTTCATGCCTGTTAGGGGCATTTTTGAAACTCTACACAAGTAAACTAAACTCAAGCGACCATACCTCATCCAGCCCTGTAATGTGTGTTCCCTTTCAGCACAGCAGGAAGATCTGGAGGAAGAAAGGAAGAGTGTTAATGCACTAATGTGTACTGTACCAAACACATCCATTAGTAAGTTAATACAGTCTGCCTAACGCTTTTACACAGAGCCACACAGCAAAAACGTTCCTCGCTCTCCTTAATGATGCTAGGATGCTGCTATTGATTCACTAGTACATGGCAGGCACTTATCAGCAAAGCTGCGCAGGGATTTATATGTTTACCTCACATATAGTCGACCACGACATGTTAGGTGTCCAAATTTTGCTTCTTTAGTTTAGTTTAGCTATGAGGGTAAAATTGCAAACACAAGATCTAGGACAAAGTATGATTTGCAAGCGCTGAACGGTGAAAAAAGTCACTGTTACAGGGATTTTTTTTAAACAACACCAAAGTGGTTATTCATAAAGCAGGCGTAAGGAGAACTGACCTTGGATCAGATTACTCCAGATTTTTGATTGTTGTTCTTCCTACTCATAAGGTAGAAGGGATGCACAATATGGACAAAATATTACTATTGTGATTATCCTGCCACATAGTCAGATTTGGGATGTCTTTCAACACCTCAAACAGCCCAAATCATCACTTTTTTGAAATTTAAAGGCACAAAGTATGTAAATATTGTTAAAGTTTCGAAATGTTAATTCACTTCTCCACTCACACAGTCCATATATAGAAACTAACAGAAACAGCCCATTTTCAAATCGTAGTTTTGTGATGTCACAAAATCAACTTATCAACAAATATCTACTTATTCAACCTACAGCAGTTTAGCCTAAGGGATAAACAGCACTTGGGAAGTGGTCATGTAAGAATAAACTATGTTGCAAAAAACTGAACATATAGAATACGGGCGCTTTAAAAACACATCGGTGAATATATATTTTCTTATCAAAGACTTTTGTTGAATTCCTTGATTCTTAAATACACCCAGTAACACTCATCTGGAGCTGTGATTGGTCACCCTGTCAAAAACACTGAGTGGCTAAAGGTTCATTTGCTTATTGCAGACGTCAGCGATATCTGATAGTATTGCAGAGACTAATATCATGATACTGATTAACACAATATATTTGTACAGCCCTATGGCATAAATATAATAAACAGACTTTTATCTAATAAGTCTGCCCGTAGCACTCAACTATGTGGTAAGGTTATGTTCATTTTTATTGCTCACAGTTAGCCATACATCAAAAAGTCTGTGCCACCTTAACCTTGATGCAGGTTGAGTTGGTTGAGTGAAGTTATGTTGATGCATTTTTCTGGAAATGACTTGGGTGACTACTGACTTTGTGTTTGTTCTCAGCGTTAGCCTTGTAGTTTCAGTTCTAAAATAAAAAAGCAACTGGGAGTAAGAAAAATGTATACATTTGATTTCATTAAGTAGACCTGGACCAGTTTCTACAGACATTCTATCAAATGTAACTATTTGCTAGAGAAACACATCTAGCAGCAAAAAAACCCCCCACAAAAAACACAACCAAAAAACATACCACAAGGTTGGTACTCATTCTTAGGGTTTTAACCAATGCTGACAGAATTCACACTGGTACTCCATACTGGTCATACTGGTAATGAAGTGCTTGGGGCAGTCCTCATTAAAACATGCCAAAGCAGTGTGTGGTGGCAGCCACCATTCGTGTCTGGCTGCGTTTCAGAGCACTAATGGCACACCAGCCTGAGTGGCTGTAGCGCTCTCTCTCTCTCTCCCCTTCTCCCTCTCTCTCTCCCTCTCCCTCTTCCTCCCTTTCTCCCTCTCCCCCTCCCTCTCCCCCTCCCTCTCCCCCTCCCTCTCTCCTCCAAGGGAGTGGTCACACTATTGTCTCTCCTAATAACATTTGGATAAACTCATCTTTCCTACATTACTGAGGATATGCCATCTGCTTACTGCACTCCCTGCGGTACATCGAACGTGTGCAAGCGCACGCACACACAACCACACGCGCGCACACACACACACAGGTCATAAAAGACCTTAATAAGAAAACCCAGAGGTGCACAAACTGTAGAAACTGTGGAAGAGAGTAGCAGTCTTCACCAGAGAGTAAGGTGCAACACTTTAACACACAGTTATGGGAGACTGAGGCATGTGGTGTGTGAGTGAGTGATTGTGTATACTGATGGTGCTGCTAAGAGGCTAATATAAACTGTGCTTGATACGTCAACCTAGTTGCTATGGCAACCCCAAACACACACACACACACCCTGTCAAAATCGCTTTCATCTTTCCTAATTTCCCTGAAATTCAGCCCAACCCTGCCTGTATCACCAGCGCCTGCCTCATAACCTTGCCTTCTGCCACAATTAAAAACAGCAGTAATCTCTGCCTGGTTCACAGATTAAGCATTCATCATTGTTCAAACATCTCTCACACTGCCCTGGCTCCTAACAGCTCGGTTTTTCAAGATTCTTCCGGCTCCTTCGGGGCACCCCAAGGTGAGAGGGTTTATGTTCAGAAAGTTGCTTTCATTGGTTCCAATTCATTGTTGCCAACAATCACATAATTAGCATATCAGTGTTATTACAGTAGCAAACTGCCACTGTCGGCACGGTTCCACGTCAGTAACCACTCGGAAACTTCAATAACAATTGAAAGCCTTAGTCTAGAGAGTACTGCAATCAGGAGGCCAGGTGTTGGAAGAATAGCCAAAGCCAAATAGCCAAGGTTGGCTTCACACTGGTGAAGCTTGCAAGCACTTCTTGTTGAGTAATACCTAAATGAAACAAAATTTAATTTGTGTTGCATAACGTACAGCATCCTGCAACACACGGTTTTGCATCTCAGCTCAAACAGATGCTAACCCTCTCAATGTCCTAAAAGAAAAAGAAAAACATAAATAAAATCAAACTGCAGATAACATACCACATGACAACATCAAATGATGTCATTTAAATCAAAAGGTCATAGTCAAGAAAATAAAACAGAGGAAAGTCACTTACTAACAATAAAACAAAGGACAGTCTCTTATTTACTCGCAACTATGTCTAGTTAATAATGATAATAATGTCGATCAGTTATGAACAGCTGCAGAAGCCAGAGTATTTTCTGCTTTGTTAGCCTGCTCTATTATGATCTACTTGGCTAGGTTATTTCTTGTTTTACACAAAATCGACAGAAAAAGGCAAATGTAAGTAAGATAACACATCACAAACAATTTTACATAGTCTAAATGATGATGTATAAAAGATTCTAGCTTTAAATCTTAAGTAGTCAGTTCTGATTTCTTTGATTCTGATTTCTCTCCAATCAAATTTCATGAAGAAATGTAACTTTGGAGAAATGAACCTCACGCTGTGTGGATTAAACCAACATTAGAATCATAGTAGTACATCTGTCATGTATTTTATTAGCAGCTCATAATAACGTTGGCTTGCAGTAAGTAAACTGACCAATCCATGACCTGTTTCTAAAGTTACTCTTTTGTAGCAACCGCTGCTAAATGTTAGCAAACTGTCCAATTATGTCAGAAATGTTCAGTATCTTAAATTTCAAATGGTATTTATTCTATGTGTTTATAAGGTCAACAATGTAACTTTTGTGTTGCATAAACAAGCTTGGCATGGTGGCAAATGGCAAATTTGTCAGTCAATGCTAGGGCTGGCCCGACTAATTTGGATCCTCTGCTGTCTAGTTGTTATCATGGTTTTCGGAAGTGTCGTCTTTTTTTCAAGCCACAAAGTTTCAAGCCTAAACTACCAAACATTCCATCACTAAGGTTTTTGATACTACGTTTGAAAACAAAACAAAAAAATAATAAAAATAATAATAATAGATTCAAGAGAGTTTATTGTCAGCCCAGCCACATACACAAGTACACAGAGGGTTGAAGTTCAGGATACACTTCACTGTGTGTTGTACTTGTATGACTATGCATGTGACAAATAAAGAATCTTGAATCTTGAATCTTGAAATAGCGTTCTCTGAAGCAAAATGGTGTACATTAAACAAGTCACAACAAGACAAAGTGCAGTTGGACTTCTTCTTAATAATAATAAAAACAATAACAATAATAATAATAATACACGTAATTGTGCACAGAACATAGTCAACTGCTCTGAGATCCTCTAATTCATTGCCTAAGCAGCAGGTTGCTCCAGTACAGTAAGCAGCAGCATCAGCACAATGAAGAGCCACTATTGAATAGCTGAGCAGCACAATTAACAACTTGTTAAACTTAAAACTGGGCTTCTACACTCCGCTTCATGCCCTGGGAGCAAATGGGCTTTGCTAATTTTACTCTTACACACCGCATTCAGTAGATTCCTTTAGTGAATTAGAGATCAAAGCCGCTTTCCACTGGGTCCGAATAAAAACGAGAACAGTGCATCCGCACAAAACACACACACACACACAGGCATACGTGCACAGTGAGACTTGGATTCCACACGTGAGAGTTACATAACCTGCCTCATCTTTCTCATAAAACCCCTTTGCTATTCTTCAGCCTATTCTGTCTCTCTCTCTCTCTCCCTCCGTGCGGAGGTGGCTGATATATGAGTGTAAACTGGTCTTTAGTAAGCGATGGAGAGCTCGGTCCAGCTGTGAAACCTCTGTACTCTTACAGCTATTTTAATTATTTAAAAGTTTAGAGAGCATCTTTTTTGTTTCATCATTTCAGCTCCCATATGAAAAAGGAGGCCAAGTGAGTTATTTCATTGTACAGATCTAAATGTAGCTGTGCTAGAAGTGACTTATTCAGTTTGTAACTGGGACAAAAAAACTGCACCCCCCCCCCCCTCCCCCCCCACACACACACACACACACACACACACAGAGTTGGCAAGGATCAAGCTGCATCTTTCATCAGGGAATATATTGTAAACAGGGTTGGAATTTATTAATCAAACTTTTGCTATGAGAAAATTAGTTCCAGAAATTTTTACAAAGTTTGTGCCTGGCATGCTTTCAAAACTGAAATTTAATATCCAAAGTGCTGAAGCTGAAATGGAACACACACGCGCGCATGCACACACAGTTGTTTAATAATTCCACTGCAGAATGAGTTTTTTCTCCATCTGTTTCCATATCTCTCGTCATGTTGATCACAGCAAGTATGACTGGACATATGTGTGCACCCCAATCAGTCTAACACCTCTCTTCCAACCCCACAGCTCAGCACCCAGCACCTTCTCAGTCCCTCTCCCTCATTCCATTCAACACACACACACACACACACACACACACACACACACACACACACACACACACACACACACACACAC
>JBBPCZ010079953.1:0-11695 GCA_037974445.1 Brycinus macrolepidotus | reverse complement strand
CAGGTGTGTCCCAATACTTTTGTCCATATATATATATATATATATATATATATATATATATATATAAACTTACGTTTTTTTCTGAGCTGCTTTTAAATAAGGAAATGAAAACTCGATGGCAGTTTTTTTAGTATTTTACTGCATTTTCAGGTCTTGCTTTTTGACATTTTACGATCAAATAAAAAATTATCAGCTATAGCTAGTATGGGCTGACTTAATCAGGCAGGTTCATGATCAAAATCCCTACGCATCGCTATGGAAACCTGATCTAATCACGCAGGTTCAGGGTCAAAATCCTTACGCGTGGCCGACCTAACCTCGAAGTTCAAGATCAAATTTTCAGTTTGAGCAACACTGATCGTCCTTTTGTATCGATGTCTTTATTTTTCAGGTGAATATAAATATTTATGAACCCTTCCTCTGGCTTATTCAAGGGTTTTTTCTCCTGCCTTTTTATTTGCATCATTTTCGCGGGTTTTGCTGTGCGGCAGGAAATGAGTTCCGGCCCTGTTGGGGGTTCTTATATGGAAGGTTTCAGAGTGTTCTCCGAGTCCAGCGGGTCTTGGAGGGGTGTTTCACAGTTTGTGAAGTAGTTGGTCATTAAACTGACTGAGGGAAAGTGTGAAACTAGTAAGACTTGGCTCTGTAACGTCTGCTTGACAAACAGACGTTTAGAGAACTGAGGCCAAACTGGTATGGTATATATAGGGTTGTGTCTTTTGGTGCATTTTGGTTAGCTTGTGTGCGAACACTATCTTTTCCAAATGGCATGGAAACAGAATGTGGCCCTTTTCTGTTTACTAATTATTGGGCTGAGCCCTCTGGGACACTGTGCTGCTTTGAGGGGCAAAGGAAGGCCCAAATCACTGAACCTTTTAAATGGGAATAGACAGGGAAGGCTTTTAGTTGGTCAAGATGGCCATGAGGAGCCAAAATCTAAGTCTGAGGTGCGACCTGGAAAGCTCATCATTGGGCTGAATGGCACTGCTCCTAAGGACTATAGCAACATTCCTGAGAGCCTGAAATCTGGCAGTGGACCTCGCCCTGAACATGACTATCAGGCTGACCAGGCCGGTGAGTAACTCTAGTCACCTCCCACCTTTTGGTTCAGCCATCACAAACATCTGCCCAGAATTTAGGATCAGAAACCAGTTTAACTGCTGTGTATTTATCCAATCCTTCCCAGTCACAGACCTGAGTGAGCTACAACAACTCCAGGGATCGGTCTATGGCTTTGGTGTTTCCAATTCACCGGCAGTGCACCAGCTGCTTGGAATGAGGCCCAAGGTGGATTGTGAAGAAGATGCAATGATGCTAAGAATTCATGGAGGAATTGGTTCCTTTGTGTATGGTTTGCTTATTGACAGAGGTATGCGGTTCAAGTTTTTTTTATTTTTTTTGTGGTGTCAAGCATTTCTGCTTAATTAACTCAGTGGGAAATGGGTGATTCTGGAGAAACTTAAGATTGTAAATTCTGTGAAGTTGTGTGTTTTGAGTGCTTATATGAAGTGTTGATGGAAAAATGGTGGCAAATCTGAACTAAATTGGTTTTCTTTGGGGACTGTTTTGCCTCATGGCATGTACCTCTCCACCATGAGTGGGTGTAGTTTGAGTTTCACCAGAATGGGGCATTTTATACCAAACCTGTTCTGAATTACTTGCATGGTTCAATGATGCAGAGATGTTTTTAAAAATCAGTGCAACTTTATTAATTATAATCCAAAATGGTTAGTTCCCCCCCAAAACTGCTTTTTGCAGGCAATGTTCCACCACTTCCGTTGTCAAGAGTGCCTTCAGAGTGTGGCCTCCGTGTGCAGAAGACTAGATGGGGCTTAATCTTCGTTATACCATATGATGGCTGCTATGTGGCACAAGAGGTATGTTAACAGCCTATGAATGACTACTTTTTCCATCCCTATGCTTTAAAATATAGGTACCAGAAAGGATTCTTTGCTTGGTGCTGTAAGAACTGTGTGAAGTACCTTTTAAAGGTTTTAAGGGCCTTCTTAAAATGCAAAGGTTCTAGCAATAACCCTTTTTAGTATTTACTAGTTTAGTATGGTTTAGGACACAAGTCTTTCAAACTTAGAGAACCAAAAATGATTTTATGGCATTGCTCAAAATACCTAATCCCTCTTACTTTTTAGATGGATGATTACATTCTTCCTTTACGACTGTGGGGTTTGCCAGCTAAAATGTCTTGTCCTATGTTGAATCTGGCTCCAAGCCCTCCCTCTGTCTCCTGTTATCCCAATGGGATGGTTGTTAAGACTCAACTCATTGCCCCTGTTGAGGATCTGTGGGTGAAAGGTAATAATTTACATGTCATCTTGTCCAGCCTACTTTATTGTCCTTTAACTCTGGGTTTTTGTTTCTTGTGAATCTCACAGTTGAAAATGAGTGGAAGACACTCCTGAATGCATCATCTAGATGTGGCTATAGCATTGTGTCCCATTCGGAGGGAGTGGAGATTTCTGCCCCATATAAGCCATGCATGGAAGCAAAGGTTTGTGAGATCATACTTTTTTTAAAGCTGTTAAATTCTCATCAGTTTCTTGAGTTTACTCTTTTTTTTTTTTTCTTTTCTCATTTTAGGATGGAATGTACACTCTTCACATGACTGCTAAAAATGAATTCAAAGTCTTCTGTCCTTCCCTTGTTCCTAGTTTGCCCCCAAATATGTCCAGCCCAGTTTCCTCAGATCAGAGTGGCAGCATTAACACCATTGCCTCTATTGAGCCAGTGCCAACTGATACAAGTTCAATCCCTGCTCAACGCCCAACAATTTGGCCATTGTTTGGTCGTCCTTACCCAAGTCAAATGCAGCCGTCTTTTAGGCCTGGTCCTGCTCTTAGACCACCACCTGTACCATATAAACCTACTTGGACAGATCTACAACCTACAAGTGTACCAACCACAACTACACAAGTCCCCACACCAGCTACTTCATCTGTCAAACCCCAAAAAGTTGGTCAAATACCTTATCTGCCATTTCCCATTACACGGGACATTTTTTACCCTCTGAAACCTCAACTAACACCTTCACCAATTATTAAAGTTCCTGATCTAACAGCTTCTCCAAAGAAACCCAAACCTGTGCTTGTTGGTCATACCACCACCTCAAGAACAAAACCTTCTGTCCAATCTTCTGAATTATTTGAGTCATCCTCTAAAGTACTACGAAAACCTACTTGGCTAGCTCCTGAGTCCGTTCCCACAATCGTTTCTTCTCCTTCCCCCACCGCAGAAACCTCTAGTTTCTTGGGTGAGACGAGCTTTTACCCGGCAGTTCCTCAGCCGCGTCCTGAATCTGTTTTTACCAAAGATCGTTGGTGGGCATTTCCACCTCAGTACCTACAGAAGCCTGCGGTTCTCCCCACAGCTGCACCTTCTGAACCACTGGAAGCCTCCCGTGTCTTGGGGGCAACAGGTTTTCATTACCAGGCAGTTCCTGAAATGCTGTCTGGATCTGTTTTTGCTCAGGGACTTCATCCACCACAGTATCCAAAGAGGCCTGCCATTTTCCCCACAGCTGCACCTTCTACATCACTGGAAGCCTTTAGTGGTTTGAGGGAAGCACATTCTTCTTACCAGGCTGCTCCACAAATGTCCAAGCCATTTGGGTACTCAGAATGCTGCCCATCAACAGCATTGTACTCAAGCTGCTGCCCACCATTGGCATCATACCATCAGCACAATCACCACCACTTTGGCTTTCCTTACCTCATCTTGAACCCTGGTGCTGCAACTGGGTCAACTTCATCTTCCACTGGTGTACACGATGATTCTGCAGCCCAGCCCGTCACGGTGCAGACAGGTAACTACGAGAGCCGTTCAGGAGCGTTGCCCCTATATGAAGAAATCCAGCAGGGAGCCTCAGAATCTTCAGCAAGCTCATCCTCACGCCATCATGACTGGCCTATGAAACCTTCAGTACTGAACTCGTTTATCCCACCGAGTAAACGTCCGTGGGCTGGTCAAGTGCCACAGTTACAAAGCTCTCCATACAAGTCTACAACTGCTACACCACTTGCCCATCATTATAAACCAAACTCAGGGTTTCCCCCTAAACTGAGTGAGGGCAGTCTTGTATATAGCAGACTTGCACAAAGGAATCAAAATGTTGGTCCAGCCTTCGAGGAAAAGCGCCATCCATCTCTACCAACTTCAAGTCAAACAAATCCAGGACCTTTTGTATTCCTACCTCATGACAGTACTTCTCGGCTAAATTACGGGCATCCAGCTGACCGCTTTTCGACACGTTTCTATGATAAATCCCTAACTTACTCAGAAGCTAAATACCCTGCTGCAGTAGAAGAGCCCCATCCTTTTCCCTCCAAGTCTGAACTGTCAAAGCAAGATCCTAAATTCCTTGAACTAAATCCAGGTTTATCTGAGCATGTCTTTGGCTCTGAGCCTCCAGTACACCTGAATGCTCATTCTCAAGAGCAAGTTCCTGGTACCAATGGCAGACTTCCATATTCTTCTTCTTCTGACTATGTGACTCGCTTACAAGCGCTCACTGGACCATTTAACAAACACTGGGTTCCTGTTGTACATCCTAAACATGGAGAGCAAGTGGAGTCCTTTGACCACTCTAGATGACCGGCACCTCCTGACTACCAACCACATGGTAAGTGGCCGATAAGTCTGACATTTTAACTTGTACTCTAACAAGATGTCAACTTTTTACTCTTGCTTTTAAGGTCTTGCTGTTGCTGTTTGACCAAGATGATGAAGATGGAACCTATGTCTTAAAAAATAAATGAGCCGAGTTTCTCAACTTTTGTGATTGTTCATCATTCCAGTTTAGTCCCTATCCCATTTTCATTTTGTCTGGGTGTTCACAAGGGTTCAGGGATGTAAATCGTTTAACGTGGGAGTGTTAATCTTATACATGGTGATGTCATAAACAGTGATTTTTATTTTTTGGCTAATTTACATCAGTGTGCTATGACATGCTATAATGTTGCATGAAATAATATACACCTCCAACATGTAATGCACACCCTGCTGACGCTGCATGTTCTGATGAATTTTATGCAAATGAGCTAAATAGAAACCAATCAGATTGTTACTGCACCAAGCGTGATCTATACCGTACTGTGCAAAGGTCTTAGGCACCAATGTAAATTGTTTAAAGCCATTTTTCCTCAGTGTGTCATGAAGTGTATTTCTGCTACCAAAGTTAACTTTAGAATAAATGCAGACAAACAAAACAGTAAAAAGTATCAAGGTTTGTTTTGTTTGTAAAAGTAGTTGATATTTTGTGAGCTTGTAAGGAGAACAGGTTTGGTACCAGATTTCTTTTGCTTGAATTTATGAAATTCCATCAGCAGCTCCTGATTTAATTTAATGAAGGACTCCTTGAGTCAAACGAAGTTTCTGATGGTAACACTGGGCTTCCACAAGGAACACACTGACGTACTGTACACAACATGATACTGTTATTTGAATTCTTTTTAGTTTTATTTAGTAATGTGGGGAAAAAACAAATTTTCACAGGTGCAGAAGACTTTTGCATAGTGCTGTAATTAACACTAATTAACAATTAATTAAGGTTAGAGAATAACATTAGTCTGCTCTGTGCCTCTGAATTAAGCTCTAACTCTAGCGAGTATGTGATTTTGCTCTTTGTACCTCCAAAGTGACCAGCAGTTGGCAAATGAAGCCATACTGAGAAAAATGTAAGTAAAACAATGAGTGCAAACCACTCTAAAAGAAGCACACACAGGACTGTAATATGTTTAAATGTCAAGTTCAGTTTTCTTTTATTTGCATCTAAAGCTTGGAAGTGCAGCAGCAATCTATTCCTCCCTGTATGAGGTGGAAGAGCTTTGTGGACCTCTTACTGTGATGGAATGTATAGTAAGTTGTGATGCATGGACTCCAAGGGTTGTTCTCCCAGGCAGTGATCACGTCCTGAACTACATCTTCCTTCCAAAGCAGAATGTCTAGTTGAGATGCTATGCAGTCCAGGACTAGACCTATTTTCACAGGCTTTAAATAATTACACACAAGACAAACATTGTCTTCACATTTGCACCTCTTTGCATGCTGTCAGAGCAAACCCTTGCATCTCCTTTTTTTTTTTTTTTTTTTTAAATGATGTAAGTTTAAAAAAAAATGTCATGTAACCTTTATATTGTGCCAAAAATTTTGTGATGAATGGACTACCAGAAAAAGTTCACAATTAAAAAAACAAACAAAAAAACCCCCAAAAAGCTAACAACTTCCATTATATGTTAAGGTGCATTGCTTCTTCTGTAAAGTTGCTGGTTTGGAGATACAAAGCTTTGTTCTGACAGTGACAATGTGTGACTAGGGTGTTTGTACAACTGTGGAAATCTTTAACCATCCTTCATTCTTATCTTAAGACCAGTGGTGAAAATCCTATTTTGAGTCAGTAATCATTAATACAGAGGATTTGATCCCAGAGAAAAGGAGAATGTGAAATATCTCCATTGATTTTCAGACATTCTTTGTGTCGCCCTTCTGTTTTAATGATGGTTGGACTTGAACTCCACAAAGTTTGTGCAGAAGCATCTGATGAGCAGATCAAATCCTGATCTGACCTGAGAGTAGTCTGAACACACACTTTAGTGAAAGGGAGGATGTTCACACACACTGACCTTTCTGTCCAAAGTCCTTAACATGGTCAGTGTCGCAGATTTGCTTCGGTTTAAACAGCAACTGATAAATAGCTCAGAATCTGGTAGATTTTTTTTTCATTTTACTGAGCACAGCTTTTCTCTGCCTCATATTTTACACCATTCCTAAAACTTTCTGTTCTTTTTTTTACAGATAAATTGGTGTGAGTTTTATGTTTCCTCACTTCACAGGTAATGACAGGCACTTTTAACCATGTAGTTCATTAGGTGACCTGAGGGTGGCTGTAGGTGGCCTGAATCTTTCTTTAAGGTCAGTCCAGCCCTGTTTTAAACTGATTTGAATCGACTGTCTCTGTGTTTCAGGTGTGCAGAGCAGGTTAAAGGCTGAGAAGTGCATGGCTGACTTTCTGGGACTGAAACGGAGGACTTCAGTCAGGTTCTTCTTGATCTCATGTCTGAACAGGTAAATATGATCAGGTGTGCAGTCTGTCCAAGGCTGGTTCTTCCTGATCTCATGTCTGAACAGGTAAACATGATCAGGTGTGCAGTCACTTGGTGATTAAGTGCGGTGTAATGGCACAGGGTAAATGGATTTGCCAACACTGAATGCAACACTGGTGCAGCCTGACAGACAAAAACACCAAGCGGCTGGACCAGCTGGTGAAAAAAGCCAGCTCAGTGCTTGGCAAGAGGCTGGACTCAGTTAAAACAGTGGTAGAAAGGGGCACATTGAACAAACTTGAAACTGTAATGGACAACAGGTAACACCCTCTCACAGCCGCCTGGTTGGGCGGAGGAGCAGCAGTGGCCTGCGGCTCCTCTCGCTACGCTGCAGGACTGAGCGGTTCAGGAGCTCCTTTGTCCCCATGGGAATAAGATCCTTTAATGCTCTTTGACCACATTTTTATTATCTTACTTTTTATTGTTATTTAATTATTCTATTTATTATTCTATCTATTTTTAGTATTCTATCTATTTTATTTATGAATGAGCTACTGGATATCTGAATTTGGGGATAAATAAAGTTTCTATCTAGCAATCGATCTATCTGTCTGTCTGTCTGTCTGTCTGTCTGTCTAATCTATCTAATCTATCTATCTATCTATCTCTCTATCTAATATATCTATCTGTCTAATCTTTCTGTCTATCTGTCTAATCAATCTGTAATCTATCTATCTATCTGTCTGTCTATCTGTCTGTCTATCTGTCTAATCTATCTATCTATCATCTATCTATCTGTCTTATATATCTGTCTAATCTATCTATCTGTCTAATCTATCTATCTGTCTATCTATCTATCTAATCTGTCTGTCTGTCTGTCTAATCTACCTATCTATCTATTTATCTGTTAAGGAATGTTGTCGTTCAATTTTCTTTTTTACGATGCTCATTCTTGGGAGTGAGCTTTACACATACAAGAAATATCAAGATTAACTATCTGACCTTTCCTTAGAGATAAAATTCTGTACTTTACATTGTCAGCTGTCACTGTTTTTGAAGCATTGTATGTCCAAAATTCTTGCAGATATATAAATGCAGCTAAAGACAGTGTTTCTGAAGGAAATTTGGAATAGAGTGAACATGAGGTACGTCAGAAACGTAGATCAGTGTCAGTCAATATTTTAGGTCTGTTCATTTTTCTTCAGGTTCTCTTCAAAGGTTTTTTTGAAGAACTATTCCGTTCTTTTAATATTTAAAAAGGTCATTATTGTTTGTTTTCTGTGGCAGCATCAAAATATAGTTTTCTAAATGGCTTTTCCCACTAAAAGGAAAAATAGATTTACACTCCAAGGACATACACAGCAATATATCCACAATTGGTCCCCATTTCTTCTGGAACATTTGACATTTCAGACATCTCTTACGGTGGGATGTCGGGCAGCCTGGGATGAGTTGCCACTGGGTTGCCTTATTTTGTCATTGCATGCCAAACAAACAGAATTTACACAAAAAACCGACACGCCTCTGCGTTTGTGCTGAGACGGTCCAGTGCCAGAGAACTTTGTTTTGCTTAAATTTGTTTTTTTTTAAAGTAACGTAAGATTGATCAGTAGACCAGTTCATTGCATAAAAAGAAAAGTGCAACATGGTCTTAAGCACAAATGGACACTGTTCTTGCATGCAGGACAGTATGTTCTTTAATAAGTGTAAGATCACACTGTGCATCATGGACATGTCACTGCACCGTGGAAAATGGAAATTTTATTGTTTTATTGCAATCTTATGCAAATGTATTTGTTTGAAAACCAAAGTTTTCAAACAACCAGCACCAGTCAACCACCGTCTCCGGGCAGATCATACACCACACTCTTCTGTACTGTACTTCTGTCCATGCTCCTAGATCAGATATGTGTCCAGTATGTGGTCATGCGACCACAATATCAGAATTCGTATACAAATTTGTGTACATTCATACATTTGTGCGTTTTGTTTTACATACGTTTCGCTTGTGGATGATGCATTACTGATTCGAGTCACTTGGGTCACCAAGCCATCAAGGCAGAAATACATACAGAGTAATAAGGGCTGTAATGTGAATGTGGTCCTAAAGACTTAGAAATGTATGAGTTTTCCTGGACACCGGGGAAGCAGCGGTTGCCCCACGGCCACTGGTGCCTCCGGAGGTTGGCCAACGACCACTGGTGCCTCCGGAGGCTGGGCGACGACCACTGGTGCCTCCGGAGGCTGGGCGACGGCCGCCGCCTCCTCTGCTACCTGTCTTTTAACGATGGGGGCAGCGGGTACCTCAGCGATCAACACAGGGGCTTCCACTGACTCGGCAGACTCCGCAGAGAGTAGGCCGCTGGCTGTAGGGTCATGCAGAGCTGTCACTTTGTGGTGTTTGAGGGCGTGGATGGTGGGCGTATAGCCTGGCCCAGCAGTGTGAGCGTGCAGGAGAACTGGAGGTGGCGGAGGGAGCACACTGACGTTAGCGTTAAGGTCCACAAGTGGAGGCTGTAGAGATGGGAAGAAACGGTTATTAAAGGTGTGACCATTAAAACACTGTTTAAACAGTCCATCTATGGAATCAAAAGCAATTATCAAATTCACTCTTTCTGTGAAGTCACAAAAACAAATACATTTGCATATGTCTGCCTGTTAAACCCATAGCAGTTTAGCCCCGCCCATTCACACCAAACTTTATAAGGAGTGTTTCAGCCTGGATTGCTTTTAAAATGAGGCACAATACATGGCAGACATTCAGAATACAGCTTATTTGTATAACTTAGCCTTGAAGACTGCATAAATAGAGACTGGAAAATGGTCATGCAGAAATGAAATGTGATCGGTTTTTGATATACAAAACAGAGGCTGTGGGTGGACCAAAGGGAAAACAAATAAAGGCATGAAAAATGTAAGGTATGAGCCCTTTCACAGTATTGAGCATCTGTAGATAAGGTAAAATAAAGCCTTTAAGCGACGGTTTGTTACCAGGGTGACGAAGATATTACACTTGACTGCCGTAGAAAGACCAACACTGTCAGAGAGACAGAAGCCATGGCGCTAGGAAGTAACAAAGAGATAAAAAATAAATCAATACAAACAGACTTTCACATCAAAACAACTGAATGAATGTGATCCTTTAACACTCACAGCCACTGTATGATTCAGAGGAACACAGACGCCGTCGTCAGGAGTCGTGCAATTGGTTTCGATGATGGCATATTCCGCTCTGATTCTGGGCCCACCACCAACGACCTGTAAACAGAAGAATTCTTTTTCTTTAAGAGAATTTTTTTCCCTAGTTAGAATTGTTCAGTTCCACCCACTAGCTAGGACTCCCCCACCCCCAGTCACACGATCCCACCAACACCCAGAGGATGAAGATGAGCACATGCTTCTTCCGAGACATGTGAAGTTCCACTACATCTTTGAAAACACCCAGAGAGAGAGAGAACAGTTATACTGAATGATGTGGGGAGAGAGAAATTTATTTATGCATCGCTGTATTTATTTATTTGTTTGTTTTTGTTTTTACCTGAGATGAGAGTCGGCCAACCTCCAGAAGAGAAAATACAGCGTTAAAGCTGTTGTTCCTGTTGAAGATGTCCAGCGAGGCTTGGAGCAGCTGAATGCCCTCAGTGTTATTAAAGGGGATGAGGTAAGGGCAGCCACCACAGAAGTCAGGGCTTTCTACTCATCAAGAAAGCAAAAAAACAAACAATAATAACCATTCAGTCCTTTAATGTTCAACTAATGTTAAACTCTTGAACTCTTGAACACAGGCTTTGGCAATAAAAATGTAGCTTAATTTGTCATGGCAATAAAGCACCCTGAACTGAATTAATTGGAAGACTGGAAGGCCCACCCTCAGATCAAAAAAAACTTATTACAAGAAAACATTAGAAGTACTTCTTACTTCAAAGTAACTGACTGGTTTTAAAGTGTAATGTAACAATATAAATTATAAGTGCAATTTAAAAGTTTATGTAGAAGTTTCAAGATAAACACCCCTTGTCTTTATCACAGCAGCACAGATTTGCTGCATCTTTTCCATTAATTTTTGAAAATAACCTGTGTCTAAACCCTCCCAGCACCTTTTCAAAACTGCAAACAGTTCTGTCTCACTGACTGGACACTCATTTCAAATTTGTTGATCCAGTTTGTCCCTGCACCTCAGTGGGAGAACGATCTGGAGACTGGAGAGGCCAAGACATCATTCTCAAAACTTTTGCTTTTCTTTGGACAGGATATAATTTTGGCTCAATTCTGAGGAATGCTCGAAATCGTTATCCTGTTGAGGAATTCAAATTTGTCCAATGATATGTAAACCAGAACGAATTGCGTGATGTTGAACACTTGCTGATACTTTTCTTTTTTAATGATTATCAGAAAGTTAATGCCAGTGCACTAAAGACAGACCTGATATGACTCTTCAAAACCAATAGTTTGAGACTTTTTGGCTAAATAATGTGTTGCTACAGACTGTAAAATATTGAAAACCATTCAGTTACATTTGTTTTTAGTATTTCTAATGGTTTCTTTTAATAGAATTTTAAAAAACAGTGTTCTAATTTTTTTTTTTTAATTCCAAGTGGGCCCAAACTTCTGGCCTGTAGTGTGTGTGTGTGTGTGTATATATA
>JBBPCZ010079943.1:0-11695 GCA_037974445.1 Brycinus macrolepidotus | reverse complement strand
CCACTCTTGCTCTGTGTGTGTGTGTGTGTGTGTGTGTGTGTGTGTGTGTGTGTGTGTGTGTGTGTGTGCGCGTGTGTGTGTGTTGACTGGGTACAGACTGACCACACCTTTTTCAGCCACACACAAAAGTGTATGCTGAAATGTGAATCAAAGCTAAATCTTGTAGGGGGGGTTTGTACAGCAGTAAAATGCTGAAAATGGGTTTGAGCTCTTGCTATTGGGCACTGAATGCTTCATACATAAACACACACGCTGAGCTTGCAGTTGTCAGCAGAGTGGCACGCCTCTTGCTGTGTGTGTATGAAATGTTCATGTGGACTGCTGCAGTCCTGTTTGTCATGCCTACCATTTGCTCACACGCCGTACAGAATCCCAGTGGTAAACACAGCTTGCCTGGTGATTCAAGCCTTGTCCACCAAGCATAGTAACTGATGCTGTATTGACATTATTTCTGCTGAGTCTGCTGCTGTTACCAAATTCATTTGAATGATTATGATGCTGTCACAACATTATTTGTAATGGGTGCTGTTACAAAATTTTTTCTAATGATTCTGGTGCTTTTACCACATTAATTCTACTGATTCTGGATATTCAAGTCTAGAGTTACTAGTATCATTTTTCTATACATTTAATGTACAATTATTTAATGTAATGAAACAAGTAAAAGTAACGTATTGCTTTACAGTATATTCATGTTCAGTTTACATTCTGTAATTAACTTTTTGTCTTTAGACTTATTACTGTGTGTTTCAGGTTGCAAAAGTAGCAATGCAGTGTAATTTTTCATAATAAAAAAGAGTGATAAACAATTCAGTCGTAAGAAAATTTTCTTCTTTCTGCAAAAAAATGTCATTTACTTCCGAATGCATTTCAGTAAGATTCTGTTTGTTTCAGTGAGCCATGAGGGAAGAATATCAAATTACCGGCTCCAGAAGTGGAAAGTACTGTAGAATATGATTTTATAAAAGCTTACCAACCAATGGGCTGGCAGTTCTGAATCACTGACTGTTTATATGATCAAGCATGCATTGCTCTTGTTGTATGTTTAAGTGAACCATGCTGCACACCGCATCACTTCCTAGCTCAACTCGTAAGCTCGTTAACAAGTTTAGAAGTATGGGCGTACCTGCGTGGAATTGAAAGTGTGATCCTTCAGAGCTAGGACTGCACATCCTAATCTCAAGTCATAGACCTGACTGTTTAGGTGCACATAATTTTTTTATCTGTTGGGGTTCATTTCCATCTGCATCCCCTTGTTGAAACAGTCGTTGAAATTGTCAGCAGTGGTAACGGGAGCTTCTTAAGGTTTTGGAAACAGGGTTCACAAACACTGTGAGACATTAACATACAAATATTGTCACTTAAAATAAACTAAGAATGCAATGAATTTTAGCCATTAAAAGACATTAATTAAAGACAGAACTATACAAAAAATAGACTTTCATTATATACTCTTACTGAAGAGGGTGCTATGCTGTATTGGTATTGGTGGAATGTCTAAGCGCGTTTTCCAAGAGCCTTTTGCTATCAGCTCTTTCCCCGTCATTGCTGACATTTCCCCATTCCACTGTGTCCATCTCTTTTCTTATGTAAGCCTGCTACCACTCCATGCTATTGGTGGCCCACTTTATTACAAAATGTCAGCTAGCTTAGTTATGCGCTAGAGGGCTATGTGAAGAGCCTAGCCTAGTACCTGAGCATGTTAGGCCTTTTTGCACAATGACTGGGACAGGCAAATTGTTTTAGTACTCTCCAACCAATGAGAGCAAATTCGGGGCAGAGTTTGCGAAGAGTCATGGTTTAATCAGATAGGATCTGTCACTACCTGATCAGCATCCCTGCCCAGTTTGTGTTGCGCATGCACACCACTGTCACTGCTTTGTGTTTTACAAAACAAGCTTGCTCTTTCTTGGGGAACATATTTCATGAGATCTGCTGTGAAATTAGCAAGTCATGAACATGCACGTGCCAGGCTTAGCACTGTAAAACAATTTTTCATGCAGAAACCTCTGTATAAGGAGTAGCTGTTACTCAGATAATGCTAACTTCCTCTTGCAATTCTTTATGTTATGTTAGCATCAAGTTAACAGTGCTGTTATTCTATGTCTGTCTAATACTACATAGCATTCTATCTGTACATGTATAGGTGAAAACATTCAGGCTAATTGACAGAGAGACAACAGGAGTACGTGCAAAAAGTGGATGACACAAGTCTTATACAGTGGTCATACAAGTGACACAAGAACGACAGAGCGACCAGCTGCCAATAATTTTCAGCAAGTTGATTTACCGTGACAAGTGTATATATGCATTCACAGCTCAAGTTGTTAACAAGCTGATCACAAGCTAGGATAATCCCCAGTGACCAGCAAACAAGGGTCTCCCTTCTTTGTTGCTTGTGTGACCACAGCATTTTGCAGACAGCCACTTTTGTCCCACTGTGTTGAAATGGCATCTTGGTTTACCATATACAGCAGAATATGCCCCCTAAAAGGTCCATATTTTTTCTCTATTCCACCTCACAACACAGATATTTAGCAAAAATGTGGATCGTCTGTAGGTCTAGATTTGAGAAGCACTGGTTTAATGCATGGTAGATCTATGTCATCTGTTAACTTATCTGTCCATCTTTGTGTGATTCTTTCATTTTTGCTCTATTATGTTAACAGGGCAGTCAGCGTGATCTTGTTATTGAGTAATCTAATCATAGGATAGAAGCTGGATCCAGACAGAACTCTCAAAGTACTTTTTTTTTTTATTTGGCTGTGGCCTAGTTGAGCCACACATTTACATCTATGCCCATGGAATACATCAGACCACGTTTATTTGTATTTGGCTCATGACCAGTTTACTTTTGCCTTGTTTCTCTAAATTGTATTTATCTAAACAAGATCATTTTCTGTGTTGCAGACTGACACCAATGCCAGTTATCTTCGAGCAGCCCGGGCTGGAAACCTAGAGAAAGCCCTTGATTACCTGAAGTCTGGAGTGGACATTAACATCTGCAACCAGGTCAGTTACACCCTCCTTACCAGAGTCGTGCACCCGTGGTCTCAACATTAACCAACAGAAACTTTAGAGTCTGTATGCAGAACAAACCTCAGCTCCTCCCTCTTGTAAGAATGTAACATATATTAGTTTTATCATAGGTACTAAATAATTTGTTGTAGTTACTGAATAGAAAGTCTTAATAACAGCCTAAGCCTAACAGACCCCTTTGCTCTAGCTATGGTACCCACTGAGGGTTTCAGAAGCTGAGAACTTAACAGACATAAGAGGTCTGAGCAATGTAGCCACACAGTGTAAAAAGGTCTGATTCATTCAGTAATAACCAGTATGTGTAAATTGTTCTTTTTAGTTTATGACCCACGCTTCAATTTCCCACTCTCATAACTACATCCTTTGAAAACTATATCATAAATAAAGTCATTGAAATTCAGTAATGCAAACATTCAGATTAAGATTCAGGACTAATTTTGAAATCAGTATGACAGCAAAAATGATAAAATGAACACACAACAAAAATATCATGGACTGAAAACACACATACTCTTGATTTATTTTTCAATTTGTCCCTGAGAATATTTCCTTTCACTGCAGGAGCAGCCCTGCTATGAGGATTATTCATGAAGTTCATTTTAATCAGAAGTATTGTGCTATTTTACTGGGAAGGACAGAATTTGGGAGTATATGAACAATCTTAATCTTGAAAATTCTTCCAGTGTCAGAAGAGTTTTTGAATCTGTCCGTTCACCGCTGAAGGTTTGTCTTCACCTGTAGCAGCTTGTTAGACGTCTATATAGTACCTTTACAGACATATGTCAAACTCTGAGGGACATGAGGGGTGATGGTTGGTCACAATGGGACTTTCTGTCACTTGTGTTTTAGTTTGGTTGTAGTCCGTAGTAGTTTCTGAGAAAATATGTCTTAAGATTAATAACTGAGTAAAAGCCTGCAGTTTAAGGGGGCTGAAATACATCAAAACAACTTGACCACGCATTTAACAAGCAATTTCCTCCAGGATCAAAAAAGTTTTCTGATTCTGATTCTAACATGTTTAACTCACTGTCCAGTTTCAAAACATTTACTTTTATTGATGAAGTACTTATATGTGATTAAAGGTACTGACATTCTCATATTTCCTGGTTTTCTGCTTCTCTCTCTGCTTGCAGAATGGTCTGAATGCTCTTCATCTTGCCTCCAAAGAGGGCCATGTGGAAGTAGTGACGCAGCTTATTAAACTGGGGGCCACTGTTGATTCAGCAACAAAGGTAGGCTCAACTTTATCAGGCTCTATAACCTTGCAGGCTAAGGTGGCTGCTGTCACAAACTATGAAGTCTGTAATGAACACACTTCTTGTATGTTTCACTAATGGTCTTTATTAACAGAAGGCAGTGTTTAGCAGGAATTATAGGCACATTTTTTGCTGACTCTGCAGATTTTCAAACTCATGGTGCCTCCACTTGAGCTATGGACAACAGTAAGAACCCTAGTAAGAGCTAGTATGTGAGGAAAGCTTTGCACTGAGCAGCAGGAATGCTTTTTCACCAAAACCATTTAACCTGCCACACTGCGCTTAAATCCAATTAAACAGTTCCTAACATATGTGTACGTTCGTAATTTTATCACAATAACTATCAATATTGTGATGTTGCTTACACATAGTTCACACCAGTACTGAACAATGAATCATTTTTTAAATCAAAAACTTTTTAGTTACACCCTGTTAACACCTTCATTTTATACTTTAAAAGTTGCAGCTGAATAGCAGTAAGCTGCTTGTAGATGTGTTTGACCAATCATAGAAACAGAACACTCACATGATGTGCCATGATCCAGCTGAATAAAGCATAAATGCTGACAATGTTAGCATTTGAGTATAGCAAGCACCACAGTAATGCTAATTTCTTTTACATCGATGTGTGAGTCCTGAAACACATTTCACACATTTTTGCCTTTATACACTACTTGATTTTGAAAATTCTAATTGAAGTTGACAACATGACAGACCCCACACATTTCCACTTATTCTTAATCATCAGTATTTCAGATAATGCTTTCAGTACTTTCAGATAATGCTCTCAAACAAGTGTCATGACCAGTGGTTCTGATTCTCACAACCTCAGAGGGGGTTCTCCCAAACTACAGTCTCACAGGATTTCTTGTGAACTAATATGACTTTAGATCTAAACAAATATGGCTGATGACAACGAGGCAATTGCTGTGCTAGTGGTGTATGCTTTCTGCACAGAAAAAAATATATAGACATTTGTGCTGTTGCTGTAACTCAACAAGTTTATCCTCCTTGTCTGTTGCCCATCCAGCTCCCGATTTAGCCTACAGACACTATATGGGCAAGAGTATTAGGACGCCTGATCATTACACCAACAGGGACTTTAATGACATTGGATTCCAATACATAGACTATAATATGGAGTTGCCCCCCCCCTTTGAAGCTATAACAGCTTCTTCCACTCTTCTTGGAAAGCTTTCCACAAGATTTTGGAGTATTTCTGTGGAAATTTGTGCCCATTCATTCTGTAGAGCATTTATGAGGCCAGGCACTGATGTTGGACGAGAAGGCCTGGCTCGCAATTTCCGTTCCAGTTCATCCCAAAGGTGTTTGATGGGGTTGAGGTCAGGGCTCTTTGTGGGCCAGTCAAGTTCTTCCACACTGAACTCATGCAGCTATGTCTTTATGGACCTTGGTGGAATAGAAAAGGACCTTCCCCAACCTGTGTCCACAAAGTTGGAGGCATACCATTGTCCAAAATGTCTTGGTATGCTTGGCATTAAGATTGCCGTTTACTGGACGTAAGGGGCCACCTGAATTCAGTAATTAAGATGTCCAGTTTTCTCCATATAGTGTACTTTGAACTTCTTCTGTAGACACTGACAGGTTCTATTCTGCCACAGTCTTTCATGCAACACTGCGTTTCACACAAAATCCTGATCCTGAAGTTTGGGACAAGCATAACAAACTTAAGGAAAAAAAAAACATTTGACTGCCTTTGAAAGTCACAGAATCTAAGTAGCACTAGGCTAAAACTCTGACACACCACACGACACACTTAATTTCTTTAGAAGAACAAATTGTTAAAAAACAGCTCGTTAGAGAATTAAACCTCAGCTGAGGATGAATGTTGTGTGGCTGGTTTTTGATTGTGAAAATGAATCTAACCTGGTGTTCAAGTGGGAGAAATTTAAAGAATGAAGACTAAAATCTAGAAAGGGACCATGTCAAATAATCAGTGTTGGAGCAGATAGCCAGATTCTAACCTGCCCTGCAATGTGTGGAGTTATCAGCCCCAGTTACTGGCTTACACAACCAGCTGCACATTTTAATACTCTTCACTACATTTTCCCCAAAATTGTTCAGCCCTAGTTCACACAGTATAGCTGGTGTTTTCAAATGGTTTCGAAAGAAAAAAAGAAAATGAGTTACAAGGTTTTGATATGGCACTGACATTATACTAGGATGAGCTAAAATTTCACAAAATGGACAGCTTAATAAATAACACTACACTTAAATACAGAAATGCTTAGATAGCTGAAGGATATCTTAGCTTCCACCCAGATTTTAAACTCATTACTGCTCTAATGTTTACGATGGTTATTTTTGTAACAGGAACTGACACTGCAGCATTAGTGGTGCTAGTGTGTAGTTTACTCATAGGTTCTTACATCTCTCTGTCTGCAGAAAGGAAACACTGCTCTACACATAGCTTCCCTTGCAGGCCAGGCAGACGTGGTCAGAGAGCTGGTAAACAGTGGGGCCAATGTCAACGCACAGTCTCAGGTAAGACCAGTGTTCTCTTTTTGAGACATTGCTTCATTTAGGAAGTGCAGTTGCTATAGATGTTTTTTTCCTTTAACCCTTAAAAGGCATAGCTTTTGGTGGCAATAAGAAAAGCATGATGTAATCCTGTATTAACTATTTCTAATTAAAACTAATGGAAAAAATTTGTCAAGGTGGAGCTAGCAAACATTTGGTGAAAGTTTGCATGGGTTTCCACTGGGAACACTGGTTGCCTCCCACAGTCCAATTGCCATATTGTCTCTAGGTGTGAATGTGGATAGTCTTTAGCACCCCTGTGACCCTAGTTAGAATTAGCAGCTAATAAAACAAACTAATGAAAAACAGAAAATGAATGTCAGTGTAATTAGTGTAAGTCCACCATTTTTCAAAATTTCCATAATTCCCTCATAAAGAACATATGGCCTAAACAGTCATTCAGAGGGATTTAATGTGAAATTCTTCATTCTAAAGGGAGTTACTGAGTCAGAATTGTTCAAAACGGTGGTAATAGGAACCACACGTTTTACATGTTTTACATTAAATATTTATAAATTCATTGCCTAGTACCTGAGGCTTTGTACAATAATTTAGAGATTTTAGCCTAAAACAGCCATTTTTAATAACCTTCAGAGGTACACACAGACTATTGGGAGGCAAAATATTACCCAAACTTATCAACATTACATATAAATACTCAGAAGAGGCGTAGGTTTACTGGTCAACCTACTGGTTTACTATTGTATTTGGATGGTAAATAAAATGGCTATATCTGTGTTATAGACATTGTGACCCCTGGTTTCTATGATCATCACTGTAAATAAAGATGAGCTCGTCCATTTCTCTACAATAACCCATTTCACATCCAAATAATCACTGATTTACGTTTTTGCATCTTGGTGACTGAATAATTTGGAAATTTTGAAAAAGTCAGTAGAACTCTTATTTAATTAATTATGTAATTGCATATAAATAATTACATAAAGTCAAATGTACTGTGAAATGAGAATAATAGCCCTGGCCTTATTGTCACGTCAGGGGTGCTCGGGTCGGTGAGTGAGGCGCAGACACAGGGTTCCCTTTGCAGGGTTTTATTAACAAATATGAACTCCAAAACACAAAGAAGACACGAGGGCCCAAAACATACATACAACAGGAGAACCATGAAGGACAGGTAGAGTGATGGTATCCATGAGGGTATGTGATGGTTGACCGACAACTAGGACATGAACAAAGGCACTTTAAATACACACAAGACTAGGACAAGAACCAATAAGAACAGACAATCACTTAAGACCAACTCTAGACAGGTGACTGCAGACAGGACACCAGACACAGTGACACACTGTTTCAGAATAAAAATCCAGAATAATGACCTACACAATGGCGGCCTCTAGCAGCCGCTGACTGGGACGTCACATTTATAAGAGTTTACAAGTGCAGTTCTAGTCTGTCTCTGGTGGCCTTAGCATCTTTTCGATAATTATCACTCAAATTCTATTCAGTTTAATTTTATTTATATAGCGCTTTTTACAACCAGTGTTGTCACAAAGCAGCTTTACAGAATCCAGGCCCGAGCCCCTAGTGAGTAAGCCAAGGGCGGCAGAGAAGAGGAAAAACTCCCTAAAGCTGGAGGAAGAAACCTTGGGAGGAACCAAGACTCAAAAGGGGGACCTATCCTCCTCTGGTAGACTCAGAGAGAGAGAAAGAGAGTTTCTGTGGAGATAATTAACAAGAAAAGGCATTTCTGTATAGGCAGTCACTTGAACAGATTGAACATCTATGGCTCACAGAGTAGGTACAGTTAAGTGTCAGTTGAGGTAGTTTTTGTTGGAGTCTGAGTGAGGAGTAGTTTGAGAATCTGAAGTCTACAGCAACAGGAACAACAATCTCCGCCGGAGCTTTTGAGCTGCATGGATGGGGGCGGAGCATGTGGGGCGTCAAAAACAGCCAAAACAGTCGAGGATACTTGGTCAAGGGACCCCAGCGATTGTAGATCTGGGATGAGGTTGTGACCTGGAGCCCTGATGGTGATCAGTCGGGCTAGACAAATGTGCAGCAGTTCAAAACAGCGTTAGTTCTGCTTAAGTTTACAGGGTATAATTTCTAACTGTAAAGAGTGCAAGTTGAGACTCCAGCACACCTTGCTATTGCAGCTTTGCTAGAAAGGGCAGAGCCGAGAGGTATGATAGACGTGAGAGCACCCTGAGACACTGGCACCCCCTCTCCACAGTCAACAAACCTGAGTGAATGTAAGGAGTGGTGGGACGACAGCACCAGCATCCTAGTTTACCAGAATTCTCTGTGTCCCCCACCTCCCAGCTCTACATCCTTCATCTACTGGAAGAAATTAATTACGGGAGGTCTGACTAAACAAGTTGTCATGTTGGGTACACTGGGAGGACACAACTGCAGGAATCGGCTTTAGTTTCTCAAAACAGGTTTAATGAACTCAACAAGAAGGATGAGCTCTCTGAGCTCCAAACAAGAACACTACAGTCAATACAAGTACAAGGTGGTTCCAGGAGGACCTTCACTCCTGCGAAAAAACCCAAACCCGAGGGAGAGAAGGCTCGGTCTCAATACCGAGCTACAGGATTAGTGGCCTTCTTGGCCAGTCGAGTAGTTCCACTAATTCCCCGTAGTGGAGACGGCTGCACACCTCACACCTGCAGAGACAGATGGAGGTAAACACAAAGGAACAGTCATTGGTACTGACAAGAGTCCTGTAGTGCCTCTAACCACAGTAAACATGGCTGAGTAGAAGGAAGCTCCCTAACTGCCACTTGGAGAGCCGTCCACGGTGTAGAGCACATGGGGATCTCCCACACAAGTCAAGAGGCTGTTACAAAGACACAGGCATAGGTGAAATACTTCATAAAGTTTTGTACAAACCCAAAACGTGCAGTGGTAGAGCTTGGTGACCACGCGCCATTCCTCCGGACCGGCTGCACTTTTAAACTCAGACACACACAGAGACAACCAATCACACAATGCAAACAATCATCCAACTAACAAGATACTTAACTTAAATGAGACACACATGGACATGTCATCAGATGCCTAGCAACCCAGCTAATGTGCTCAGTGCTAACACATGGGTTGCCTAGGCTCCCGATGACCAAGCATGCAACAACATACGACGTCATCACTCTGCGTCCAGGGCTGCGCTTAGTCAGAACTCGGGGGACGGGCTCTGCAAGGGGCATGACCAAGGTGGCCCAGATGTGACACAAGTAGGTTTTCTGCCTGGACTTGAGTATTATTTGGAAGGGTATGCCAGAGCTGGGGGGTTTTATATAAAAAGGCTCTTCTCCCTACTGTAGCTTTCATATTTCTGGGGATGAGTAAATAGCCAACACCTTGAGATCCAAGTGAGTGTGGAGGCTCCTAGCAAGAGATAAGTTCACAGAGGTATTCGGGTGCGAGGCCATTTAGGGCTTTATGTGTCAGTAGTAGAATTTTATAATCAATACAAAATTTGATTGGAAGCCAGTGAAGTCTTGATAATATCGGACTAACGTGGTCAAATTTCCTGGTTGTAGTGAGGACTCTAGCTGCCACATTCTGGACTAGTTGAAGCTTATTTTGGTTCTTGTTGGAGCAGCCTGACAGTATTGGATTACAGTAATCGAGTCTGTACTTAATAAAGGTGTGGACTAATTTTTCTGCATGAAGGGGTAGTGCGTTTCTTAACTTAGATATATATCAGATAATTATTCCTAATGGCAGCATGTACAATGTAAATAAAAGAGATCCTTAGACAGAACTTTGTAGGACTCCATATTTTACTTTGGTGTGCGCTGATGATTCCCCATTCCCACTTAGAAACTGATAGTGGTCAGTCAGGTATGATCTCAACCAGGATAAGGCTGTTCCTGTGACTCCGACCAGGTTTTCTAGTCTGTCTAATCGAGTGGTCAATGGTATCGAATGCCGCACTAAGGTCAAGCAAAACCAGCAAAGAAACAAATCCTTTGTCAGCGACAGTAAAAGATCATTTGCTATCTTTACTAGGGCTGTTTTGGTGCTGTGATGAGGCCGGAACCCAGATTGGAATTTCAGATATGCGGTTCTTATGCAATAGCAAAATAACCGTTGGGCCACGACTTTCTCTAAAATCTGTGATAGAAATAGTAGATTTGACATAGATTGGTAATTTGAGAGCTCGCATTAATCAAGAACAGAGGCTAGTTTAAAAGCTTTTGGTAACTAACCAATACTAAATGAGGAGTTTAATACTGATAGAAGAGGTCCAGTTATCACTAGTGAGACGTCTTTAAGCAGACTTGTAGGAATAGAATTGAGTGTACAGGTAGAAGATTGTGAAGAGAGAATAATTGTAGTGAGCTCTGCTTGTTGAACTGGATTAAAAGATGTCAGCTTTTGTACTACAGCTAAATTTTGAATGTTATCTGTGTCGGCTGTATCAGGCAGCAGGTGGTGGAGTAAAATTTCTAGTTTGAGTTTCTTGTCTAATTACTTTTATTTTTGAAAAGTCCATAAAATCATCACTACTATAGTTTACAGATACCTGTGATTCTACACCTCCATGGTTCCTACAGTGCCACAAGAAAGTATTCACATCCCTTCACTTCTTCCACATTTTGTTACGTTACAGACTTATTCTAAAATAGATTAGAGTGTAGTTTTCTTTTACAAAATCTGCACAAAATGGTCCATAATGGCAAAGTGAAAACGTTTTCAGACATTTTCTTAAATTTATAAAAAATGTAAACATTTAAACACATAAGTATTTACTTAGGAAGATAAGTATTCACACCCTTTGCTATGACACTCAAAATTGAGCTCAGGTGCATGCGATTTCCACTGATCATCCTTGAGATGCTTCTACAACTTGATTGGAGTCCACCTGTGGTAAATTCAGTTGATTGAAC
>JBBPCZ010079862.1:0-11698 GCA_037974445.1 Brycinus macrolepidotus | reverse complement strand
TGTGTGTGTGTGTGTGTGTGTGTGTGTGTGTGTGTGTGTGTGTGTGTGTGTGGTGTGTGTGTGTGTGTGTGTGTGTGGCGTTTAACACTATGTGGCATGTAACTTGTTGCTCATACTTGTATAACATCCAAGGCAAGACTGCAGAAGTATCCATCAGTGAGATTAGGTTGCTTCTGCCATGCTTCCTCTTCAAATTTAAGAACATTGGACAACCACTTCTTGACTTCATCCTACAAATAGCATAGAAAAGCACTTTATTTTAATATGAACAATGATTTATATGGAATTTTTTTGAAATTTTCATTTTGAAAGCTCATTCATATCATTTTAAGTCAAGGCACTGTACTACCTCTTTGTGTGATAGATATTGCTCCTCCAATGCCTTGAGATCCTCCTCTGGTAACAGAGGTTCAAGCGCTTCACTATTTATGAATGACTCAAGTTCTTCCTGATCCAACACATTGCTGAAAAACAACTGTCAAACATGTAAATCTGTGCTGATCAATGCATGGATTAGATTTTTCAATGAGACACTGTTGTTGATTTTCTTACTTTGAATAGTTGCTAACTTGATCCAGGATGAAGATGCAGTCTTTTATAGGGATGCTGAAGCGAGGCAGTTGCCTAAGTTTTGCAGAAAATGCTTGATGGTACAGCTGAGCATAAGTGTTGCAGATGTCAAACTCTGGTGGGTAGCAGTCCCGCACTTCTCTGACTACAAAAATCAGGTCATTCTGAATGAGCTTGTTCATTCCATCGACTTCTCTTATCAACTTGTCTGAACTACTTTCCTCTACACATGCCCGGTGCATCCTTTTCTTTACCACTTCCAGAAGTGCTGCATCATGCGTCTCTCGGCACTCCATGGGCCTCCAGTGTGGAGGCTCTTTTTCAGTTGTCTCCTTCCACCACCTGTCTTGTTCTTCCTCCTGAAGTATAACTTTCATAGCACTTTTCAGTGTCTCCTGATTCTTCTTGTTGAAGGAGCTGTGGATGACCATCCACACACGCAGCATTAGGATGTCATAGTTGTCCTTCAGTCTGTCCACCTCACCCTCTGTGCGGACAACCTGCTGATCTGTTGGTTCTGAGCTGAACAGGCGGTCTTCCCACGCTAAAAGCTGCTGGCCAGCTTCTGCCAGTAGATTCTGTTCTAGATTCTGCTTGAAATCCAGAATCACTTGAGCTTCTGAAAGAAAGTCACGACCCACAGAGTTGAAATAAAACAGTGCAAATAACTAAAAACCTTTATTGCACGATTGGCATTTATTTGCTGAAATTAACAATATATTTGGTGAAATACTGAGGATTAAAAAATATAATGTGATGTTCAAATCTTTGGGCACCCTATCAGTCATTCCTCTAGTCTCAAAGCTGATTTGAGTCACCAGGCCTTAATTCAGTTCAGGTGCAGACAAATCCAGAACATATTAAATATGGTGACCCTTCAAACCTCTCAGGGTGTTGAGCATACTCTCAACAGCAATGGGGTCATTTAAATAGCTAACAAAGGATCTGATACTAAAGATAACTGGCTCTTACAAAGTAGGAGAGTTCTATAAAAGATATCTAATCACTTCTTGCTTGTAATTATTTTTCATAGTGCAAAATGACATTAATGACATTTTCTCTCCAAAACCAAGAAAAATGTCTGAAAGAAGATGTTTGTATGCAAAAAAAAAATCCTCACACCACTCCCAAGGACCTAAAGGAACATAATAGAAATAGTGATGGGCATTCCACAGTGCTGATGAACAGTCATCAGAAGGTAACATTAACACTTGTCTCTTCTGAATGTCTGACGTATGCAGTCCTACACTGCATAATTCATCTTAAAATGAGTGCTGTGATCTGATGAAACCAAAATTAAATTGTTTGGTTAGAATCACCAAAGGAATGTTCGAAGAAAAAAGAGAAGCATTTTAACAAAAGGAAATACTGTCAAATGTAGTCATGAGGGTGGATCTATAATGCTTTGCTCTTGTATGGTAGCCAGTGGTGGAAGAAATGTGGTGGGAATAGAAGGAAGAAAGCATACCATTACATATCAGCAGAACCCCTGAAGCTAATATCCCATAGTAGCAAAACACAACTGCAAAGAGTCTGTGTTTCCACTGAGTGATGTTATGCAATTAAAGCTGGGGTTTCTCTTCTCATGATAGTCACAAAAATTAAATATGAAGGCAATAAGGGCATGTGATGCACGCAATGGATGCAACAAAAAGGCAACCCCCTTATACCTGATGGGGCCAAGTATCAGGGACTTCTGGGAGGTCACTATCTGCAATGATTTTACAGAGGTCATGTAGATCCAAAACTTCTGAATGACTCACTCAGCTTTTGATGAGCTATGCAACGTAATAGGACCATCATGGCACCTGCCATATCATGCCCAAGAGAGTCACCTCCAGCAGAGGTCAGGCCTTATCAAGTGTGAAATATGTGTTTCCATTTAAATTTTGGGAAATATTGCTTTTGACAAATTGTAAGAAAAAAACACCTAATGTGAGCATTAAAACTTGTTTACGATATTTTAGTGTTTTTTCCCCAAAATGTATGTTTCCATTAGTCATTTTTGTTCACAGTTTCCAACTGCACATTATGCAAGTTAATAGAAACCCACTACTATATCCAGACTTGAAATATGAATGTAGATTATATGTTGTGCATGCAATACAACCTATAAATCAAGAAGAGTAAGACTTTGGCTGGAAGAAATATAAACAATAAATTATATAATGAATAGTAGCAAATAAATGATAATTGAGCATTACATTTTGCAGAAATATATAATATTTAACAACACTAGGTGGTTAACTAAAGAGTATAAGAAAGACTCACACACAAAGGAAGGTAGGTCTTGGACAAAACAACATACAGGGGTTAAATAAAAATAGTAAAATACTATACAAATAGCTGGTGAAGGGAGCCAGTGGGAGAGAAGTTGAGTTTTACTTAACAAATTTGAATTGACCAAAAATGTTTACCAAGTAAATCTGATAAGTCACAGTATTTCATTGAAATAACACAGCTGAGACACTTTCTTAGTAAAGCCAACAAGAGAAAAACAATTAAAACTTACAATGGAGAGATTTTATCTTTTTGAGTGTGTTGTTCAGTTTACCTGGGACTGCATTTGAGTTCTGGTGGCGTTTGCGTTCTTTTGTTTTCCTGAGGATGGGTATGGGCGAAGCCATTGCAGGACCACGGAAGACTTTTGAAACTGGTTGAACTACTTTTGTTAAATTAGAGCCCCCAGCAGCTCCAGGCATTTCAATTTCCTCTGAGAAAAAGGTGCTCATTAGCAAAACAGGAAATATTTAGCATTAAAAAGACCTCTCTGATATATTCTTGTCTCCAACATACCATACTGGTGTAAAAGTAGATTACAACCCAACTGAGAAGCAATATAGAGGTAAAATGGATGAGTTATTCAGCTACTTTAATCCCTTTAGCATTGCAGTAAGTTAACCCTTATATGTCTTTAAGCTATAACTTAGATTTTTTTTTTTACTAAGTTTCTGTAGTTATCTACACATTTATGGCGATCAACAGTTCTACTCTCACAGTTAGCTTTGAAAGATCTTACCTGACAAAGCATCAGCAGTACCACTGGGGAATTTGAATTTCTTAAATTGTTCAAAAATGTTTAACTTTTTCTGTTTTGATGCAGTTTTCTGTTTATGCTTTGGAGAAGCTTCTTCAGGATCATTCATAGGCTTCGTCGTTTCTTCGGTCATCACTGTGCAAAACACATAATGCATTTATGTTCTCATAAGGTATTGGAAAAAAGCTGCATCAGAAACATTGAAATCCCGATGCTGACTTAAAAACCGAGAATTGTACAGACTAGATACGTGTTATTTTTCTTTTTCTTTTATTTTATTTTTCATGCTGTCACTGAACGAGTCAGTCACATTGACTTGTTTGCTGCACTGAACATGCTAGATCTAGTGTCTATGGTTCTAAGGAATCTTAAGCACAAGAAACCGATTAATGTCATTATTATTATCTGTCCATACACTCTCATTCGCAAGTTTTAAGTCAAGAGGGATGTTTGAAATGTCCTTAAGCTCGAAGGATAGAAACAGTCAACAGTTTGCTACACAGGAAACACAGCAGAACATTAAGAAGGCTAAAACAGGTTTTTAGTGAACGTTTTGAATGAGCTGTAGCAAAAACCAACAATGGACTGCTATGGAAGACCCATGGACTTAACATGTGTGTTACCAAGATTGTCCAAAGGAGGAAAACACAGACGTTTTACGAACTTCATGAGAGGCTGCCTGCGGGTTTTAGTAGATTTTACTTGTGGAATTCAAAGCTAAACACACGTAACATGAAATGAAATGGAAGGCATGACTTAAAAGAAAAATTGCAAGTGTAACATTCTCTCTGTCTTCTGCAGGTTTTTTGGCTTTTTGCAACATTCTTCTACCTTTTCCCAGGGTTTTATTGTCTATGTTGTTGTTTCATCCCCCGTGTTTCATGTGCCTTTGTTTTGTTCGGCCAGGCCATGTGACTGTCTTCCATGTGAGTTTTGTTGTTGTTTTGGTCTTAGCCCCGCCTTAGCCCCGCCCCCTTGTTATCCTGTTCACCTGTGTCTTGTTCCTGTCTCCTCCCCTGCCCAGGTGTTCTCATTTGCCTAGTCAGTAAATATCCCCCTCGTGTTTCAGTCCGTAGAAGTGGATTCTTTGTAAACTTCTGGAGAAACCTCTTGTTAAAACATTGTTACTGTTATTGCTTGTCAAGCTGCTTTGCTCAAGTATTTGTTATCTGTTATTATTTCTTTGTGTTTATGTGTATCCCAAACAGAGGACAGAAAGACACACAATAAAGTTTTGTGCTAGCTTTACCTGAACGGTTGTCAGGGCCTCTGGGAAGTTTAAAATTCTTAAGGAAGTGAGGTTTTATCTTGTCACGTTTTGGAGAAGCCTCTTTAGGATCACTTGAGTGTTTCCCTGGTTGTACAGTGATCACTGTGTTGCTGGACTCGCCAACAGTTCTGGACAGTTCCTTAGCTTCTAAAAGAAGAGGTGGATAAAAGATGCAGCAGGATACAATTTCCACAAAAAATATCATTTGTGTGTGTGTGTGTGTGTGTGTGTGTGTGTGTGTTGTGTATGCAATGTAATGTAAAAGTCATATTTAACCCTGATAGACACATCAGTAAGCAAAATATATTAGTTTAACATCCATATTGCTGTGTACAGGACTAAGCAATAGTATGGGCATAAGCCAGGGACTCACCCTGGGCGGAGCGCCAGCCCACCTCAGGATGTAGTGAACATGATCATTTAAATTAGAATTTTTGACAAACATCTGAAAAGCTCATTAAATATAATGAGACAGGAACTAGGGCTGTACTGCCATACCAACTCTTACCTGATAGAAGGGGGGTCTTATAACTGTACTTTCCTCAGTAACAAGCCTAATATCTTATCATTACCTCTTCTAACTGCTTTCCACAGGATGATAGACCAGTTCTAAAGTAGTTTCATGTTTCAGCCACTGTGTGAAAAACTGAGGGTCACAGTCAGTGTTAGTTCTTGTTATGCCTTGTTTTTACTTATAGTCCAACAGACAGGAGTGTCAAGAGTACCTTGCATTTTGAGCAGCTGGTGTAGCATAGTAGGTAACACAGCTGCCTTCCACTCTTCCACACTGGGGTTCTCACCACACTATGTCTCACTATACCTGCTACATTCACCAACATCTGTAACATGTCTAAATTGAGAGTTGCTCTGAATAAGAGCACCTGCCACGTGCTTGGATGTTACTGGAAAAACTGACCTGGAGAGTTGGCTCACGTCCCACCACAGGCAGAGAACACACTCGCTGCATAATTTTTCCATCTGTTAATCTGTTCCATGACATATCCTGTTTTCGCAGACGCCCCTGCGCTAGAAGAGTATCTGTCATTATACTGTATTTATTCAGACTAGTATGGTAGCTATTGTTGACTGCATTAAATGTTATCTTGTCCGGTTGTTTTGTTGCTCTTGTGTTTTTCTCTCTTGTCTTGTCTGCACTTTTAGACTCGTGTTGTTTCTGTTTCTGTCCTTGTGTTGCACCATTTAAGAAACTGAATCCAAGATATGTGGGTCTCATGTGGTTTGCAATTTGCCATCGTATTACTGCATCTCACACTGTTTTCATTTTTTTGTTTGGAATTTTGAATCAAGTGTGGTCAATAGTGTATAAAACAATAGTGACATGCACATTTTACACAGACACACTCCTACAAATTACAAAAGCAATAACCAGAAAAAAAAATGATGCGGTCTCTTATTCTTTTCCATGGCTGTATATTGGTTACATCTACTACTCAATATGTTTGTAATTTGTTATCATATAGCACCTCTGACACATCTGGTGAAATCCTGAGCAACAAGTGAAGCAGATGGTGGGCCCTGCGGGTCACTCTAGAGACAGAGCAACTAGGAAAGGAGGGGGTGGAATTGTCTGGAACTAGGAGTCCCCATCACTCTGTCCTACCCTCTGTTTTGGTGTCTAGGGTGGTAGTGGCCTAGTGGGTAAAACACTTGCCTGTGAACCCGATGACCACAAAGTTGCAGCTTTCTAATTCTGGGAACATTGTGTAGCCACTATTCCCAGAGTGGGTTGCACAAATATTTAACTGTATTTCCTCCTGAGAATCATGGAATTTGTTGTCTATCGCCAGTTATGAGAAGTTGAGTAGACTCTCAACAACAGACAAAACTACTGGTTCTTTTTCTTCTGTCTGCTCATTCTTATTTTCTTTGGCATTTCCACTGACCAGTAATCACTGTTTACTCCCAGTGCATCTCAAAAGAGACAAAGAAAGTGAATCTAAAAAGTCACTCAGTGCCAGTAACCAAGGCATGATTCAGACTTCTACTTTGTTCTTCATTCTCCCCCAGTCTGGTCATGGCAATGTTATCTGAGCGGAACACACTGTGGGGGCTCATGAACTCAAATTGAGATACATTTTAAAACTGAAAAAAGTATCTAAATCTTTTTTTCCTCATCAACTGGCCTTTAAAGTGATTATAAAACCAAACATTTAGTAAGTAGATTCTTCTATTGATTCACCTGAAATTTATTCTTTAAAGTCCTCTATGTTTGATTTTTGTCATCACTTTACTTTACTTTATGCACTTGCAGTACACTCTCATTTCACAGATGCTTTTGAGTCAATCAGTACTGTATATGAGCAAAACAATTCTATATTGTGACACAAAAAGAATTTGGTGTCATCATTAAATGTTAATTATGACCTGATCATTTTAATTGTACCTCTAATTGCTATGCATCAGGAACAGTAAATGCACTATTTAAATTGTAATGTCTAATGCTAGAAGCCTTAAGTGCAAACTTTGGATCTGATCCCTACACCCAGCACATTCATTTAATTTTTCGTAATACATACCTTGAACAGTGTCAGTGGGGCCTCCAGGATGCTTTGGACTCTTAAACAAACCAGTTATTTTTTTGATGCGTTCACGTCTTGGAGAAGCCTTTTCAGGATCACTTAAGGGCTCCGCTGTTTGTTCATCCTTCACTGCACAACCGTAATCAGTAACAGCTTTGGATGATTTGTTAGCATCTGACAAAAGAGAAAAAAGCACATGTACTGTACATTTAATGGGTAAATGAGACACAGCATTTCACAGCATTTCGCAAAATCATTGCGACATTCAAAAACAAGTGAAACTGAGATGGGACATTTCCATCTTTAAGCAACTGAGAACCACCCAAGAACTAATTAGTTCATTGTCTTTGGTGTGTGACGTTCTCTAGCGAGGTGGGAGTAACAGAAAAGGTCTGACCAAGATGATGCAAGCTAAAGGCTACATGAAGCATGAAAACAAATGATGACGAATAGGCCCCTGTAGAACATCATTTAAACTCACTAATGTGATCTGATAGGCATGCTAGAAAAGCGTGTGCTACCCACTGCTAAGTGATGTATCTCTTTACAGCCTGGGACTGAAGATGAAGAAGAAGCTGATCATTGCTGTTTCAGGTTTCCCTGTGTTGTTCAACACATCGTTGTTCGACTAATGAGGCATTTTTGTGACCACGCCAGCAGGGCAAAATTTCACAGTGGGTTTCAAGCCTAGCATTATGCCAACTTTTCAAGAATAGCGTGGGCATTTGTTAATCTTTTATTAATACTTCAGACTGTGTTATGGACTGAAGAATGACTTACTGATATTTATGGTGATAGAATAATGCCCTCTGTTAAATGTTAAAGGGAAAGACTTTTTGACACCTGTCAGTGCTGCAATTTGCCGCAGTTGATGCAGACAATGAAAGAACTGCAGGAACACATGCTTGTACCTCTCAGTCCATAGTGAAGCACCAGGCAATGTCATAGAACCTGATAGACTTTTACCTGTGTGTGTGTGGGTGTGTATGTGTCTTTGTGATGACAGTCTCTCATGAATTATCAGAAGTGCAGTTTTAAAAATACATTAATTGCTTACCAGCTGTGGGCGGTGCCTCAGCATTGGCATGGGGAGATGAGTGCGACATTTGGCTGTCTGTTAATAAATCAGGTGAGACCACAGTAATCTCAGGAGAGGGGGAGATATCAGGGTGTGGTACTGCCAAAAGAAAAGAAACATTCATTTGAGTGCAAATGATTTCTTTATAAGAGTTTTTCCCAAATGTTTGTTTGGCAGGAAACTGGCATATAGTACAGTTTGTCAGACCTGCGGTAGGTTTTTTGTGATTTTTTGGTTTAGGTCTGTGAACAGTCCAAAAATAGGGTAATAATATTTAAGCCAGATAATGTAGCATGCTGTTAGGCCATATTTGAGCTCAACATGTAAGTTATGAAATTGCACAGAACAATAAAAAACAGCTACAGTTTTTTAGTTGCGGCTCAGATTGCAGTCAATTTGGTAACTGTAGTGAATGCTATGGTGTTGCTAGGTGGTGGCCTAGTGATTAGGGTGTTGCCCCTGTGATCAGAAGGTTGTGGGTTTGAATCCCAGGAATGCCAGTGTCACCTCTGAGGAACACAGTGCCTGGGGAGCAGTGTCTGGGGATGATACCTTGCTCAAGGGTACCTCAGTGGTGCCACTAGCAGTCCTGGGATTTGAACCCACTGCCCTCTGATCACTGGGGCAACTCCCTAAACACTAGGCCACCAGCTGCCCCATGTTAGTATGTGGGGCTGTGACAGGACCACTTCTGGAAGAGTTCATTTCTTCAATACTCGGAACTACTAATATGATGATAAAACACGTATTCAAGCTCATTTTTTACAACTCTCTTGCGCAAAGCTTGTGCAAGACATCATGAGAACGCAAAGCATCCCTTCCATTAACTGGTCCATGATGGTGTACTCCTTGCAGTTTGAGACTTACCCATTTTGTAAAATAACCAACGGCCATCAGAACCTAGTGGCTACCCAAGTTGTGAGGAATGCCTTCTGCAGAACCCTTCTACATCTGCCTGGTTTCCTTCCCAAAATAACTGAGATGGGAACCATCTCCAAGTTTTGGTGAGACAGAAGTGACCTACACCCAACGCACCACTGATGAAGTGGAGAACCAGCTGGCGCTGGGACACCAAGAGTACCAGGTCCTTTGCTCTACTAGGTGATCTTCACCTCCTGTGCAGGGTGTCTTCAAGAAGCATCAGCACATCCTACATTCCTTCTAGCTGTTTAGTAGCCACCCTGTATGTAGCCATTGTAAGCTCTATCTCCTGCCACTCTATTACTACCCCAATAATGGGGTCTGCCCTCGGTTCTGCCCGCAGCTCCTCTAGGTCCAGGCCCTCTGGTGACACATATTTGGCGATGACTTTCGCCTGCTGCTCTCATGCTGCTTTATCCTCCTCCCGCTGCTCACTGGCAGCCCATTTCCCGAAACCATCTCCCTCATTTAAAGTCTTCTCAAGTCACCCTGAAAGCTGCCCCTCCAACTCTTAAGAGCTTAATAGCCACTTCAGTAAGTGGTCAGCCTTCAGAGTGAACTGCTGCTCAGTAGGGTAGAAATGCTTCACTGTCTCCCCCACTTTTAGCAAATCATATGTAACTCTTTCTAGCCTGAGTGGAATATTCCTTTATGTGTGAATATGATACATACCAAATATAACACAGATACGCTGTTTTAACTAAGAGACATAATTCTTTTAAATTATATAAAACATAAAAAGGTTATTTTAGTGCAGTATTAACCAGTCTTAAAATAGCTCCAAAATGTAACTAAATTCCTTACCTTCAAAATATCCTAATAAACTACAGACCTACAGAAATGTGTTAAGGCAACAAATTAATTAGAAAATGAAAACAAACACAAATACACATTTATCTTTTGATTGTTGCCATGCCATTACTCCATGTTGGAGGTTAATATACAGAAAGAAAAAAAAACAAAAACTGAACAAAACACCAGCTTTTACCTCAGACCCCATTGTTTATGCACATACAAAATTAATTATAAGATATATTGTACCATATTTCATATGTGCATATGATAATAAATACAACAAATTTATTTTCACATACATTCATGAAATGCAATATAATCTTATACAACCTTATATTTTGTATATGTATTTGATAAAGTATTCATCATACAATGCTGGCAAAACTTGCGCAAGGCATCATGGGAATACAGATCATGCTGATGCTATGGTATTTTATACTGTTCTGTGTTGAGAAAACGAGTGCATTTGTCTTGACTCACTCAGAAGGGCCATCTACCATCTGATCAACCCAGGAGACATTCAAAATAGACCATGCACATTATGTCACTGCAGTGAGAATAGAGTCCTTTATGTAAGAGATGAGGCCAGAAGTCTAGTTTCCCAGTTTTTTCTCTTTGACAGTAACAGTTATTCTTTTTTTTAAGCTTTGCCATAACACAATACATTCAAACATTAATGTGACCACTCCTCTTTAAAATATTTCCATTCATTTTTTAAGGAGTTTAATGTAGACTACTTAAACTGTCAAATAGCCTTTTGCATTTTAAAGGCAGGGAGCAATGAAGCAAGGATAAAGAACCTTAGTGACAGTAATGGTCACAGTCTCTGGCTGTATCTCAGGGTCAATCTGATGGGTAAAGTGCGATAATACACATAGGAGTTTTGCATTATATTTAATCTGTAGTAAGTCATCCATCTACTTAGTAACTTCTATGACCTGCAGTGTTCTTGAAAATAATGAATTTAATCATTTTTGTGTTTTTGTTTTAAATAATTATGATTTATGATAGTATTTGTTTTTATGCAATATCACACCTGTAGAAAGCCACACATGCCTTCTGGCAACTACTACAATTTTGGGTTAAGTTAAAGAGTCCTTTATTGATTGTTTTTAAAATACAGGGTTTGTTACTCTACTATGCTGTAATGAAAATCATGTATTATTCCATAGTATGTCTTAGTCATACATGTCATTTGTTCTCCTACATAACCACTATCTTTAATGTGTTGAAAGGATTTATTAATTTGTTTGTTTGTTTGCTGTTCCCTAAAATCGAACTTATAAGCAAGATTTGACTTATAGTGGCTTATATCACATACTTCTAAACAGGGGTAGAAATGGACAGAATTTACTGGGCAACCCCACATGTATGGAACTCCAAAGTGTTCAAAAGTATTATGAAATATATGAGCTCATTATTGTGAAATATATTGCATTCTGTTATATAAATTTACTTATTATTGTGAAATATGATTTCATATTTTT
>JBBPCZ010079851.1:0-11698 GCA_037974445.1 Brycinus macrolepidotus | reverse complement strand
GCTCTCACGCTAGAGAACTACACACACAAACATAACATAAAACATAGAAACCCTGGACTTATGTCCAGGGCTACATAACCTTAAGACTTGGTCGAAGCTCGACCAAGTCTGCACTAGACGTGACACCAGAGGACTAGATTACATAAAGTATCCAAGCCACCCAGCTTGAAATACAGGTTTTTTGACTAAAACCTTGGAAAGGTTGTCAGTGTTAATGCCAAGGATACCAAGGGGAGGGCAAAACTTTAGAACACAAAGAGACACTTACCAGGGGGTGAACATGCCCCAGGGTGTTTATGCCTGTCTGTGTTTTCTTTTCTTTTCTTTTCTTTTCTTTCCTCTTTTCTTTTCTTATCTTTTCTTTTCTTGTCTTTTCTTTTCTTTCCACAATATGATCTATAGCACAGCACTAATATTGATTAGATGTTTGTACCAGAGTGTTACTTTAATAGTTTGATGCACTTTTAAAACATTTACATATCATGCATAATACTGCAAATTAATTTTCCATCATCACCTGTTAACTGGGGCAAAAACTTGCTCAATGTATCTGCACAGTGCCACCTGTTTTGTTGAAATAAAAGTAGGCTCTGTTCAGAAAGGATATTACAGAAAATGACTCTTTCCTGTAATAGTAGATGGTTCTTGTGTACACTGAAATGCATCAGACTCTCTGAGAATAGACAGAAGTCTGGCTTGTGAGATTACATTGTAAAAAAAATTCATCTTTTTGTAGGCTTGTCCTCTGTTTAATTTAAACTGATTTTTTTCTGTTTCTGCTTTTCACCAAAACATGTCTTTATTTCCAAACACATTCAACTGTTGCAGTAATTATTTTAGCTTCCTTAATCAGTGTCAGCATATGATTCAGGTTTAAAAGGCATCAACCCACTCATGACTGCCCTTCACTAAACTGCCTCTGAGATGAATGTAACCAGTAATGGTCTTAAGCTTCTGCACACCTTGCATGCATTGTTGTGGTTTGTCCTTTAACTTTTTGTCTACTTTCAAATGTAGCCTTCCTAATTGTTTTCATTCTTTGCACATGTTTCATTTACTCTTCTTTTGATAATCGGTATGCAGAACTGTTTCAGCATGTTTCTGCAATAAAATCTTTAGCTGCTCTACCCTTTGCAAATGCTTTGCAAAAACTCAAGCATGCAGACATATTATATAACTTGCCAAACAACATATTTTCAGTACTACAATGTGATAGAAAAAACATTTTGGTTTCAGAGCTTTTCAATAGATTGTTCTTTATATAACATAAATAATAATAATAATAATAAGAAGAAGAAGACTAAGAAGAGGAAGAAGGAGGAGGAGGAGAGGAAGAAGAAGAAGAAGAATTTTTATTTTTTTTTAGTTCATTTAGTTTATTTTGGTTAATTTCAACTAAATTGTAAGTCTGAGTCAAGAACCTTTGTAGAAACTTTATTTTGTGATTGTTGATTTAATTTCATATCTTCCTCAGCCGGTTAATGAAAATATTCTTGAACCTGAAGATTGATGGTCAGGCTAGTGTATCTGGTCTGATGCTAGATCGCTGTAAATTATACAGTCATCATAATTCTGTTCTAATTTGACCGAGTAGTTCTTTGTCTACACACACTTCTTTAGGGATCTACTCTCTGGCCATTATTCAAATAAGCATATTACATAGGAGTCAACTGTGTCTTTGTGAATTTCACTTATTTTTTGTATTTGGCAGGTATAGTTTACATTGCAGTCTACACTTGAGATAAGCATTTATTGACATTATTTCAGTTTAATATTGCAAAATTGCTTTATTTGTGGAACGGGTCTCCATGGTAAGAGTTTAAAATATCACCATGAAAGAGGTCATCAGTTGTAAATTACGTTTTCATAATGGAAAACACACATGCATACACAACAGACATACACCACAAAAACAAAACATGGAACACAGCACATTCTAAAAACTTAAATGTTAAAACAAGAAACATCATCATTCTAATCATATGCCAATGAAAAGTTCATTATCAGAATAAATTGAGAAGAGCATATTTGCAGTGTACTCCATTTCACAAGGAATAAAGTCTTCTCATTCATTAGGAGCTGTAAATTTCATTTCTCTTTTATTCTCTGCTGTTGCTAAAAGTCCAGATAGGATTGTGTTAGACAGCAGAAGTGTGATCTCCACTCAGGCTTCATAAAGGCCTCCATTTAGTTGTCTAAAGTTCTAGTCACTGTTAAGGATTTCATGGATCCAAGGCAACAGAGCACAGACTTTAGTATAAACGCCGGGGTAGTCAGGCTGAGCACAGCCATAACCCCATGACACAATACCCTGCAGCACACCATTACACACCAGAGGACCACCGGAGTCACCCTGAGAGGGACAGAGATGGGGGAGAGAGGGTTGATGAGTATTACAGAGGGGTGCATACATTGTTTTATACATTTATATAACAAACAGTTAGTGTTTCTACACCAAAGCTGTATCATAGTATGAGCAAGCATTAGAATTTTAACACAATGTGCATTGGAAAAGTTTCAAACTTCTTAACATAAGGATATTTAAAGGCTCATTTTAAAAAGGTTTTTTTTTTCTTTTTCCTAGTTACGATGTATTTGTGTTAGTATATGTTTACATACTACATCATTATTTAAAAATAAAAGGGGACAGTGACATGTGACCTAAACACTACATATAATCTCCCTTGCATGTAGGTACACGGAATGAATTATACAGGAATACATGACATACCTGACAGGAATCTTTCCCTCCCTCCAGGAAACCCGCACACATCATGTTCTTTGAGATCTGTCCTGGGTAGGAGTTCTCACATACCTCTTGTGAGAGAATGGGCACCTCAACACACTGGAGGTTAAATGGGTTGAAAACTTGAAAAGAGAAAGACAGTACAGTGTTGTCCACAAGTATGTAGTTCATGAAAAGTGAATATTTTAAAGACTGCACTCCTGTAGCGCCACCTCTTACGAGTGAACAACAGTGTGCCGCTCATCTGCAGCTCTAACCTTTTATTGATGCAGAAGGGTCAGTACAGCGCAAAGACAAATATGATGAAGAAGGTATGGAAGAATGGGCATATGAGAATCACTATGTTCAGTTTAGATGAAAAAGAGAAGTGAGATCAACTAACCTTTATATATTCTATATAAGTTGTGAAGTGGGGCTGCCATAGATAGGACTACTTTGTCCAAGACATCCCACAGATGCTCAGTTGGATTAAGATCTGGGGAATTTGGAGGCCTCTCAAACCATTCTTTAACAGTTTTTGCAGGGTGGCAGGGTGCATTATCCTGCTAAAATGGTCACTGCCATTAGAGAATATGGTTTTCCTGAAGGGGTGTACTTGCTCTGCAGCAATGTTTGGGTAGGTGGTACATGTCAAAGTAACACCCTGCAGAACATTGACCAGAGTTATCACACTGCCTCCAATGTCTTGCCTTCTTCCCATAGTGCATTTTCATGCCATCTTTTCCCCAAGTTAGTGACGCGCACACACACACACACACACACACACACACACACATACACACACACACATACACACACACACATCTGTTCATATGGTGTAAAAGATTTATCAGACCAGGCCATCTTCTTCCTGATCAGTGGCTACACAGACTCGTACACAACAAACAAGAACACACAAACATATGTAATAGTAACTCAAAACAATTATGTGGACTGATTGACTGGAGAAGTTCTGACAGATACCATAGCCTAAGAGCACTTAAACATACCTGAGTCTGAGTAGATGTTGCCCCACCCAGACACCGTACACTTGTCTCCAGGGGTGGGGCAGGTTTTGGGCAGATCAATGGGCTTCACAAACTCATTTAGAGTGACAGGGTGAGCCAGCTTCATCAGCATGATGTCATAGTCGAGTGTCTGGTAGTCATAGCTCTGGTGCCAAAAAATTGCATCCACAGCCATGTACTGCTCTGTCCCTTCATACTGCCAAATATGATGTTCCCCCAGGATAACAATTTGGGCATAGGGGCTGAATAACAAGGATAGTTAAGCTATTTGATTTATTCCATTAAACTTTGGCAATACTTACTTATATAATTACTAGACAGTAGAAATTACCATTACTTTACACTGTAAATCTTAACACTTTTCTCGAACACTTTTCAAACACATCATTGTTAAGCTGCTGCTCTATTTGAGAATAATTAATAGTTTATTAAACTAAAATGGCAAAACTAAAATTGTCGTTTACCCCAAACAGGGGAACAGTTTAATTAAACACTGTTTGGGGATTTTCAATTTAGTATTATGAGTTATTCCTGATGACCCAGATTCTAGCAAAAAAGAATGATTATGTCTCAGAGAAAGACTGGTAACACATATGCAATACTAACTTTATCCAGCAGTGGGCAGCAGAGATGACCCACTGGTCGTTGATGAGGGATCCACCACAGAAATGATACCCAATATTAAGAGAAGCCTGCCATGGCTGAGAATGGGGCTTACACTCATATCCACCAACAATCTTATCATCCAGAGGGGCTGCAGCTGAGAGAGAGAGAGAGAGAGAGAGAGAGAGAGAGAGAGAGAGAGAGAGCTTTGTCATTTTTTTTTAGGTCAAGAGTTACCAAGAGAAGAGCACCTACTTAAGAAACATCAGTTCCACTGCAAAAAATTGACCTGTTATTTTTGTACTTTTACTGTTTTTGGAAAATAACTTTTTCTTTTAGTTGAATCAGTGTTTCACCAGAGTAACCGTTATTTTACTGGACTGTTGGTTTACGTGATTCTACATCTCTGCTGATCTTTACTTTTTATTTCACAGTAGCTTTGATATAGTCAGTGTAAAATTTTCTGAATTTTGTAATTAAATGTGTGTAAAATGCTGTATTCATATCTTCCTTACCTGCAGCACCCAGAAGAGCTAATAATAAGATCATCATGCCGCCCTCTGTTCACCTGACTGCACACAGTGCCTTAGGTGAGCTGCATTTATAGTAGTGGGTTTATCTCATGGTAGCACACGAGAACATGTGCACACTCCCACCTCAGCCCCCCTCTGCGACCCAACTACCAACCTAACCATCTTTCCCTTTTGCTCAGTACTCACATAAACAGGTATACAGACACTTATTAGGCATGACACCTCTATGTTCAGTTATCCCTCATGCATGTCATTTGTGTTTATGTGCATTACACTGCATTTGAGTGCAGCTTAGTAAGAGATAACGAAAATTGCCCAGTATCACTTTTGTCAGAATGTACACAGATCTACCTTCCTGATACATCCAGTGGGGCTAATCGAAATATGAGATTTAATGCTATCAGGCAAGCATTTGTTTCCCCATTTTTTTAGGTGTATACTCCACTAATTCACCCAGCACTGTGGATCTCATAATAGCTGTAGTCAAATCTAGCAAGCGAGACATACAGTATGTGACTGTTCTGTTTCTTTATCCTTATCACTGAGACTTCATCCTTAATTCTACATGAGTGTGTACCACACATGCTTAAATCCCAACCTTGATATTAACTCTTTGAAAATGTTGCAAGATACAGTTGATCCAATATGTTTTGCTATTTGGAATTATCAGGGTCAGCACAGCATGTGGTAACTTTCACACAGTACTTGGCACCAACTCAAGGACAGTTCGATGTATGATGATGGCAGCTAGAATGAGAAGCGCAAGTCAGGCATCACTGAAATGTTATTTATGGTGTGTAATGTTGAGGAAAATGTTCTTTACTGCAGTTCTACATTCACTGGAAGTGTTTGAAGCAGATAACATTTGTCTATTAAGATTCATTTATGCTTTAAATTAGAATTTAAAAGGTTTGCTTTGTTATAACAATGGTCATGCCAAACCTTCTTATGAGAAGTTAATCATTAAGCATCACTCACTTCTTCAAATATGGTGTGTGTGTGTGTGTGTGTGTGTGTGTGTGTGTGTGTGTGTGTGTGTAGTGTAGTGTAGTGTAGTGTGTCTAGGTAACTTGGGTAAAAATAGTATATATAATGCCAGAAGTGGCACTCTTTTTGGCTGCTGGAACAGTCACCACCATGAAATTGCTCATTCTGCTGGCACTAGTGGGAGCTGCTGGTAAGTAAAGAGTCATTTTCACATCTTATATTTCAGTTTATGTTTGTTATTACGACATGTCATTTACACAGGACTTCAAACCAGACATTTAAAGCGTTCTATAGCTTTTTTATGTCACATTCCTGCAAAAGTACTGGTTGTCTGGATGCAAAACGCCTATACACTGAATTGTTTCCAGAAGACATGGTCTCTGACATATATGTTATCTTTATTAAATAAATGTATGTTTATAAGTCAAGACCATTCATTTCATTTGTGGTCTTTCTCCTGAACTTTCTCCCAATCATTACAATTAACTCTGTGCATTCATGCATGTGTGGTGTTGCAGCGGCAGTACCCAGAGGAGATGGAAGGATTGTCGGAGGGTACGAGTGCACCCCTCACTCACATCCTTGGATGGTCTCTCTCAACTATGGCTATCACTTTTGTGGAGGGGTGCTCATCAATGAACAGTGGGTGCTCTCTGTTGCCCAGTGCTGGTACAAGTGAGTAATTCACAAAAACATTTTCTTTGTGACTGAACCCAAAAATATATACCATTTTCCACTGGTGATGAAAGTAACAGGTATTGGACAAAATGAGAAAACACTAATGGCAGGCTCACAAACAGCATTAGGACACTCTCTGCCACCAGAACAGCATCAATACTTCAAGTAATGCTGACATACAAATTCGGAATGATGTGCAGCAGGATATTGAACTATTCTTACTAAAGAAACGTACTGGTTCTTAGTCATTAGGTATTTGGTCAGTAGTTGTCTATGCAATTATTTATTTTTAAATCCTTTTTCTAGATTACGTTTCTACTTTTTTATCCTCAGTAGTATTACTGTCGCTAAAATTTGCAGTCAACCTAAAAGCTGAAACCATTTCTGTCTGTGTCTTTCTGTAAGTCCCTACAGCATGCAGCTTATTCTGGGAGATCATGATAATCGTGTGTTTGAGGGAACTGAACAGCTCCTGAAGACGGATAACATTATTTGGCATCCCAGGCAAGAAATTTTCCTACATAATTATATCCACAGATTTATCAGTCTACTACCTGTCATACTCAAAGAAATCTTGTATCGCAATAAAACATTGAAAACGCAGTAAAAAGCGTGTCTAAAACTGTCCCCCCAACCTCTTGCCTTCAGCTACAACTACCAAACTCTGGACTATGACATCATGTTAATTAAGCTGTTCCACCCGGTGAAGGTGACTGATGCTGTTAAACCAATCTCTCTGCCCACGGGCTGTCCCTATGGAGGAATGCCCTGTACTGTCCCTGGCTGGGGGACTGTCAGCGCCGAAACCTGTATGACTTTCATTTTCATTCATACAAAATGCCTTACTCTAGTATTAACTCTGTCATTGCATAGTTCATTAAATCATGGGTTTCAGTGAGCACCTTTGATATGAGGGATCTTCAAATGTGCCACTTACAAGAACAAGTTGTATAAAGGTTGTGTAATACATATAAATATCATATATATAATCATATAATCATATCATATATATTTGTAATAAGAGGGAATTGGAATGGGAACATGTAATCTTCAAAAAAATCGCATCATATAAACTTCATGTCAGATATTTACACAATTGCATCATGTTAAATCATGATGAGCTAATTATTAAATGACTACTCTCAAATATTCTTTCTTATGGGGGTTATGACACTGCATGAAAAACTGGTATCTTTAAAAATGGATAAAAGTATGTTGCATAGTTACAAACAACAGCAGTAGCTGTGTAGAAACTTGATTTTGCAGTTTTGTTATTTGTACATAAATTTTTTTTTTTTAAAAACTGCTCTTTTAAACTGATTCATATGTTCCAAACATTGAATAGCCCCAAAAGGTTACTTAATAGGAGGTAAAAACCTTCTTAGGTTTCAGTATAAGTTCATGTAAGCACGTAAAAATCTTATTCCCAAGTCATTTTGGACCAAATTTTTTGTTTCATTCATGACAAAATTTTGACACAGCATGAAGGGCAATTGGCATGTAAAATATCATGCAAAAATATCAGATGCCAAGAATGGAGATACAAGGTTTTTGCTTCCAAGAGCAACAATATGTTTGTCATATGTGCACTGCATATTTCAGAAAGACGTCTACAGGAGCTTGTTGACAGTGTGTGTCCATACTCTTGTTTTTCTTGTACTCCAAAACAGCATTCATGCCTTTTCGTCTCCAGTGTGCTGACGTCCCGGTCGTGAGTGACCAGGAGTGTGAGAAGTCTTATCCTGGTTTACTGACTCGTAGGATGCTGTGTGCTGGTCATCCAGAAGGAGGAAAGGATGCCTGTGGTGTACGCTTGTTTTAGTCTCTTTACATTGCTGAGCATTTGTTTGAGGAGCCGCTATCGGCAGCCAGGTTCAAATGACACATATCAAATTTTCTGCCTTATTGTGGCACAGATCTGATGTTTTCAAAGCTGTGGGAAAGCAAAATTCTTTTTTTTTTTTTTTCCAAACCAAATCTTTTGTATGTGGCTGTGGATTAGATAAATATCCAATTTGGAATCCATGCAGCCTTAAGGATAATCTTCAGATTTGAATTAACAACAACAACAACAACAACAACAACAATAACAATAATAATAATAAAAATACAACTGGATCATCCACATGATTGATATGGATTGATTTTGGGTCGCTTAATGTGATCTTATTCATTTACATGTGATTTGGATTGATTTCGAGTCACTTACAAACACAAATGTGAAACGTCAAGGAAGAAAGATGAGGTCTAAGCAAAAAAGATGTGAGCAGCTCAAGAAATATTTTACTCGAAAGATTTAATTCTGAGATTTAATGGATTTTTAATGGATTTTTTTTCCTTTGTCAGGGTGATGCAGGAAGTCCACTAGTGTGCTATGGAGAGGTCCATGGACTGGTGTCTTGGGGTCAGGGCTGTGGCCTTCCAGGCTACCCCGGGGTCTACGTCAAGGTGTGCGAGTTCCTGTACTGGATCAGAGATGTCATGGCAGCCAACCCTTAGAATTTCAGTCAGGATTTGACTCTTCTTTGTCCCTGGTGTTTCTGACTTCGCCCCTGGTGTTGCTCCTCTTTTCACTGTATCATAATAAATGTTTTTTGGAGTTTTCTACTTTTTTGTGCTCAGCTCTTTAGGGGATTTGTGTCTCCTTCTCCAAAAATAACTGACAAACTGCAGATGGCATACAAGAATAAACTCCCAGCATCACACCCCTACTGACAATCTTTAACACATTTGGGCCTCCTGTCTGACTTTAGTGCAGAACGTTTCTCTATATGCAGTTGTTATTTTGTGTATGACCAAGCAGGTAATAACTGTTTGAGATGTTTGATAATGTGCAATTTATTAAGATATCTAGAATAAATTGTTACCTATTACAAGTACTTTTGGATATCCATTTCTAAGCCTTTCTCCATCAAACTACCTGATATACACAGTAAATATACTAAGACCATACTATAAATGTGTAAATTTGCTTGATAAGTAATACTAATAAACTTGCAATCTGTCTTTCTATTTGAGCTGTCGGGTTTGTAAAAAAAAAGACAAATCATGTCTTTTTCTTTGCTTATATGTCACACTATTATATTGTGGGTTGCACCATATGCAGGAATATCTGGTATTTCTGGTCTTAGTAGGAGTGAGGTAGAATTTTTTAGTCTTAACGACAGTTAACCACTTAGATGTGATTTCAGTGTAGTTTGATGGTATCATTAATTACTTTTTGGTGGTAATTACCAGGCTAATGGATTCTGTAGAATGGACCAAAGCATTAAAATAATATTTCATTATATCATTGTCCATAAGGAAATTCCACAGATTTGTGCACGGTCAAGATGAGACATGTCTCTCTGAGTCCTTTTGACTGTGTCTTCTTGTTGGCAGCCATGTGTCTGACTCGCTAGTCCGCCCCTCCCTTTTTTTCTCTTTCTTCTTTTTCACTGAATTTGCAGGGCCTGTCCAGAGAGCTCCAGCTGGAAAAACAAGGAGAACAGTTGTCAGGTTTATTTATTTATTTATTTATTTTTAATTTTCCAAACCTAGCCACAAGATGGCACTGAAAAAGTACAATTTTACACACTTTATTGAGCTACTCAGAATTACTGGACAGATTAGGTTCATTTTATGAATCCAACGTTTTTAAAAACATTTCCATTTTAAATACTCAAAGAAGCAAATTCACAAATTACAGTGTGTGTGTGAAATGAAAAAAAAACATCCATTGAAAACAATGGAGAAATTATATATTTAAATCATATGATTTTAAAATTAGGCTTACTGGATAATAAATATCCAGTATATTTTGCTGTGTGAATATGTTTGGTGTTTTATTTAGTTTGACATTATAAAGTGCTGTAGGTGCCAGTATTTTGCTGGTTGCCAGAATGAAGTAACAGGGTCTTAAGCGGGGGTCTCTGAGAAAGCCATGTTCAGAAGAGACCAAGAGGAAATGAATGTCATAACACAGTGGTTTACACTCGTACTATTTATGAGTAATAGATAAGATCCCTTACATTAGAATGACCTGCATGAGTCAGCAGAGTAGTCAAGCTTGCTGCCAAGTTTGCTGCCACATTCTCAATACTACATAGATCATGTATGGTAATGTATAATTCTGTGAAAGTGTACATTTTTGAAATGCTGTATATGTGTTCAAAGAACATTAAAACAATTATTTTACCATTTTTGCCTGGCTGTGACAATGATGGTCGGTCAGAAAATGCTTCCTGACTGTGTGTATGTGAGAGAGAGAGAGAGTCATATAAAATGTAAAATGTAGTTTTTTAAACAATTAAAGAGATTTTAAAAATCATGGTCAGGTATGTCAACTGTTTTGTTATGAGTCACACTGGTCATTAGAATTCGTTCAAGAGAATTTAACAATCACTGTATGTGTTACTGTCTCTACTGCATAAAAAACATAAACTTTCCTGTTTACCTGCTGTTGGACGTGTCAGTTTCATATAGCTGGTTTTCTGAGAGTGTCAAACTGCTGCCAGTTGTCTGCAGATTAAGAACAGTGCATTGCATTATAAAATCAAGGCAGCTACAGAAAATACTAAATGGGTGCCTAATAGCTGCTACATTGCTCCATAAAGTGATCTGGTATCATTTATTTGATTTGAGTTATTTAAGTCATCCAGAATTGTTCCTATTTCTGGGGTTTCGTCCTCTAACCAAAAACACAAACACCCATGAGTGTGTAAATACAAGATGTTTTACATATCTTTTAAAACCACATTTTGTATTTTAAAAAATCATAATTTGCATGCTGAGACAAGTGTCTGGAGACATGCTACAAAAATTCTTCACTGAGTAAAGCACACTTGAAAAAAGTGTTTCATTTTTTATCCCCAAAGATGCTGAGAAATTAGGTTTAACACAAGATAAGAGAACCTTTATTAGTCCCACAAGTGGGAAATTTGCATTGTTACAGCAGAAAGAAAAAAGTTAAGAGCAGCAAAACAATAGATTAAAGCTATACAACAAAACATGATAAAATAAAGAGCACACTTTAAGACTAATACAAAAAATATGAATATGGACATTTGTATGTGTTGTATATAGTGGAAATATATATATATATATATATTAGGGCTGTCAGTAGATTAAAATATTTAATCGCGATTAATCGCATGTTTGCCATA
>JBBPCZ010079850.1:0-30155 GCA_037974445.1 Brycinus macrolepidotus | reverse complement strand
AGCTAGCAGTAACTTGGTTAAAAGTAGATCTTGATTTAAGTCTAGCTTTACAGGTATGAAGAACAGATGTGGACTACAAAAGCACTGATGTACGTTGCTCTGGATAAGAGCGTCTGCTAAATGCCGTAAACGTAAACGTTGAATGTCGCTACATGTTGCACCGAGGTCCATGGAGAAACGTTGTTTCATCACACTATGTGTGTGTACACAGCTGATGATGACAATAAAGTAACCTTGAATCTTGAAACGTACAGGCGTTAGTTTCAAGTCCTGGATGACATCGTCCATGTAGTGGTACTCAGAATATTCTTTCTCCACCATCTCATTCTTGAGCTCCAGCACACGCCCCATAACACCATCCAGAACCTCTCTGATGAGTCTCCTCTTCTGAGGCTGAACAACTTGGTCATAGGCCTCTTCCAGTTGTCTGAAGATCTGGATATAGCGCACATAGAGGGTGGTCAGCCTCTGGAAGAAGACCACTCTGTCTCTCTCTGGCTTTAGTGGCTCTGGAGGGAGTTCTTGGGCCAGGAGGCTGCTCAGCTCTGTCTGAGCCTCACCCCAAAGCTTATTGTATGTACTGCAAAGCAAAAAGGGACAGAATTTCAGGGGTGGTCCAGCACCAGAGTTTGGAACTTGTGCATATTTACATATCTACTGCACATGCAGTTAACAAATTAGAGACATGAGAAACATTGTCTAATTCTTTCTTAGAAGTGCACAACTTTCTAATTTTTACGTCTTATCTGCAAAAACAACTATTTTGATAGTTTCGTTGAAAAAAATCTAATAACTAATAATAAATAATAATAATAATAAAGAGTACTAACCTGTGAGACATTGCGTAGGTGAGGCAGACTTTGTTAAATGAACGGAGCAAGCTGGAATTTGACAGGTGACAGATTTAAATATTTAAGACATGAATATCGTTCGACAAGAATCTTAAAATGGTATTCACACAGTCTATGCCTTCGAGGTAATAAGCAATAAGCAAACTGCAAGTCATATATTTTCTAACAATGTTTACAAAGAGAAGTTACAATTAGCACACCTGCTGCAGCAAAACTGCTAGCAACTCTGTCTCCATGACAACGGACGCAGCACAAACTGAAACCTGAAACCATCCGGTAAAAGTTATTTCTATTTTTTTCTTATTCTATTATTAAAATGAAAATCAATATGACCGTAAAATGTATGTTGAGAACGGAAAAATGGGAACATTTTTGATATTTAAAAAATATTAAAGATATAAACATACACTATATGGACAAAAGTATTGGGACGCCTGACCATTCCACCAACAGGGACTTTAAAGACATTGCGTTCAAATACATAGACTTTAAAATGGAATTGGTCCCTCTTTGCACTCTTCTTGGAAGGTTTTCCACAAGATTTTGGGGTGTTTCTGTGGGAATTTGAGCCCATTCATTCTGTAGAGCATTTGTGAGGTCAGGCACTGATGTTGGACGAGAAGGTCTGGCTCGCAATCTCCGTTCCAGTTCATCGCAAAGGTGTTGGATGGGGTGGAGGTCAGGGCTCTGTGCGGGCCAGTCAAGTTCTTCCACACCGAACTCAGCGAACCATGTCTTTATGGACCTTGCTTTGTGCACTGGGGCACAATCATGCTGGAATAGAAAAGGGCCTCCCCCAAACTGTGTCCACAAAGTTGGTCGTGGTATGCTAAAGCATTAAGATTGGCATTGCCCTTCAAAGGAAGTAAGGGGCCTAGCCCAAACTCTGAAAAACAGGTGTGTCCCAGTACTTTTGTCCATATAGTGTATAAACATAGTCATTTAGGGTGGTTTGGTGTGAAATGTGCCGTCCTAGAGAATTCTAAAGAAAAAAAAGTAGTAAAGAAGGCACCTGGGAGCAATAAAAAGCAACATCAAGAACAGTACAGTAAATGAATAAAGACTGACTTTGACTTTAGAGTATGATTACACTGTAAAAACTTAAAAATGGTTCTGCCTGCCTTTAAATTTTTAGTTAATTTAACATATTAACAGAATGTAAAGCACATTCTCCCGTCTGTGACCTTACTATTAGAAGTCCAGTTTAAAATATTAAGGTAGTCTGTAAACTAACTTATTTAAAATTAAAACACCATTTTTTCCCAGTGCAGTCCACTAAAGAGGGAAATGAGTGATCATGGTCTGAGAGAGGGAGCAGCTGGAGAGATGACCACTTGATGTCACCAGAAGGCAATAAATCTGCAGGAGCTGCACGACCGTGTTAAGCACATTGCAATAGTCGGCATGCATTATATACGACTACACAAACCCTGTGGACTACTGACACTAAATACTGACATAACACACCCTTAAAATTACTGGTGTGAGAACTACACAATCTGAGTTCCTGCTTAAATACATGCTGGGTTTAGGGTTGTCACAATTATTCCATCATCACCTGAACCAGTTGTTTAAGAACATCATTTTGCACAATTATTTGGGTTTTTGATAATATCATGTGACATCAAGCAACATGTGAATCAGGCGTGTTTTAATCAGTTGGGTTGAGATAAATCTTGTGTCAAGCAGTGGTTTGAGGTCACTCTCAATAGAAAGATTGACTACACATTATTCTGTGTCAGTGTGTGTCACTGTGTGTGTGTGTGTGTGTGTGTGTGTGTGTGCATCATTTCTCCATAGGACAACACAGTATTAGCATCAAGGTACAGATAGCTGAGAAGCAAGACAGCTAGCCAATCAATTTGGTCACTTATGTTATAATGTTAATTACTATTATTATTATTATTATTATTATTATTATTACAATTAGTTGTCAATTTCATGTTTTTACAGGTCTAGTTAGGTTGCTTTGATCTAGCCAGATAGCATTGCAGACACACAGTGCTGTTTCTGAACATTTGAGGATAACAAGCAACATCCCACCCCCCAATCATGCGATTTTGTATGCAAAAAAAGAAAGAAAGTATTAATTAATGTTAATCTGGAATTTTTTTATAAATGCACAGCTAAATACAAAACAAACAGTCTAATTACAAACCCCAGGAAGCTGGTTCCTTACAACTTAATTGTGTATATAAATAAATAAATCCTACATTTCATGAAATGCATAAATAGAAAGAAAATCAATGAAAACATGAAAGCAAAAAGTATGCACATGCCATATAAACACGTTGTAATTTTCATTGATGGCTCGAGAGTCATAAGTAACACCTTATACTGTTTTTAACAAGAAATAGCCCTGTATATACGGTGAAGTGGCAAAGTGTGTGTCCTTTGCCAAAGAGCACTGACCAAAATTCTTTCAAACTGAGTCAGCAAAGTCAGCAACACCAATATTTAAGTTTTATATGGGCAAACTGCAGTGCCAATGTTGTACCATAACCAGCAACCTAAAGAGCTTGTGTGTTTTCAGTGCATGGGCCCTGATTTTTCATGTGTTCCTACTGTCATCTAGTCCACTGTTCCTGTAACACATCAAAAATGTTGACTGAGGAAAGATAGTGCTCGATTATAGGTGCCAGACGAAATGGAAAACTTCTGTTCCAGGGCAGTTTTCAGGGCAACTGTGCAAGACTTGTTTTGTCTGGAGGCTGAAAGAGCAACTCTACACAGTTTTGGATATTTAGCATGAACTGAGTCACTCCATTTCTGCGTACAGAACAAGAAACCCATGAACTTAACACCAGAACAAATAGAATCAAAAATGTCCTCATGGAGATGAGGCTGCATTCCTCACCTTGTGTATTTAGCTTTATATGGCATGTTCTGGCAGCATTTGATTTACAAGGCTACAGGTAACCTAGCTGGCAAGATACCTGACATCATTTCTGTCCCATATTCTGGCCAGTGTCCAAGTTGGTTTACAAGAAATTGCTCAGATGTACCCACCCTTGTAAATAGACTAATAATGTTTGTTTGGTAGCTTATAATATTGATGAACAAGCTAAGTAAGTATAAGAAGTAAAGTAGTTACAATGGTGCAATTATACTTTCCTGTGCTTTTATATTAGATTTTTATTAGTGGTCAGGATTTACCACAGAGACTGGCCTTGGAACACAAGTCTGAAAATTGAACCATATTTTCTTACTAATCAGTTAGGCTACATTGCTTGAAATGGCATAAATGCAATAATAGAAAAAATGTCATTAAATGCAGTTTTTATTTATTACACCGGTCAGCCTGCCAGGAATAGCATCTCACATAATATTGCAATATTTATTACAAATAGAATTCTATGTACAGTTTAGAATTTAGTAGCGCTTTCCCCCCAAGTGTAGCTGCACGAGTAGGCTGTGTTTTGTGTAACGGTTAGATTTTTTTAATACACCAGTTTTGCAGTATGGGCCAGGATTCACACTACTTGAATGTCATTCTGAATTATTTGTGTGTGTGTGTGTGTGTGTGTGTGTGTGTGTGTGTGTGTGTGTGTGTGTGTGTGTGTATGTGTGTGTGTGCATCTAATGAACCCTTTGAGAAAACCAAATATTCTCATAATGATTGGAATAATGGAAAATCTGCACAAGTGGAGACATTTTGCTGGTCCTCACATGGAAACATGCTGTTTATACCCTAAATTTAACTTTTTTTATCAGAAAAGCTAAAAGACTACAAAAGTTATGGTTATTGGTTATTGAGGTTAAAGTTCGGATTAGGTTTAGGTATAGGAGTAGTATTACAGAGATAAATACTCAGTCAATAGAGCCGCTGTGCAAATATGCAATATATTGTGTTTATATGTGTGTGTATGAAAGGTAGTGTAACTAGACGGTTTCTCTGCTGTTCCAAACTTTCATGTAACTGCCATCCTAAGATCTGGTTAACTTTTTGGCCCTAGGCCTGTCCTAATTATCTGTGCTGACTACAGTCATCTTTTACAGAATTAGAGGCAAATGCATGTAAATCAATGAAAGATTGACTGAGATTTCTTATGAGTCTCACAAATACAATGAAAGTTCTTCTGAATGGTAGAGCTAGGTCTGTCATCAGTTGGGAGCTGCTAAATGTCTACAGCTAGGAAGCAAGAGAGCTGATAGGCTAATTTGGCCACTTTACGCTTGTACTTTAATAGCTGCACAAACATTTATTTACACAACAATTAACCGTCAGCTAAAAGTTTTTGATCATGACTGGCCTATTTAACACAGTTATAACGTGTAGTTTGAAATACAATAAGTGAGAAACCCGAAGGTTTTGAGATGTTTTGTTTAATACGTCATGGTTTTGGGAACACTGGTAAGTTATTAAATTATGAACAATACTCTGTAATAATCTAGCTGTAGTCATTTCTTAAGTTAGTATGTTAAAGGCCTAAAAGAGTTGTTCCACTGAGTTGAATCTTAATAACTAATTGGCTTTTTATTTTTAAATGGTGAATCCAGACTTTAGGACAGGGGTCACCAACGTGGTGCCCGCGGGCACCAGAGTGCCCCCAAGGCCAACATGAGTAGCCCGCGGACCTGTTCTAAAAATAGCACAACTCACCAGTGAGCAGCGTCTAACATTTAATTTTATCCTGTTGCTCTTCTTCTTTAATCACATTTGCATCTATATAGATTTGAAAATGACAATATCTAAAAAAAGCATTTGAAACATGTTTATTATACATGAAGTTTAGATAAGTTTAGGTAAACTGTTCTAGTGTATCAAACTGGTAGTCTTTCGTGTGGCTCAGTACCCGTGAAGTAGCTCTCAGTTTCAAAAAGGTTGGTGACCCCTGCTTTAGGACATGACCTAACAATACAACACCCATTCACTCTGGCTCAGAAGACCGTGGTTCAGCTCTCTGGTGGGAGAGGACTTCTTGGGGCAGCTAGTGGCCTGGTGGTTAGGGAGCTGCCCCTGCAATCAGAGGGTTGGGGGTTTGAATCCCAGGACTGCCAGTGGCACCACTGAGGTTCCCTTGAGCAAGGTACTGTCCCCACACACTGCTCCCTGGGTGCCGCTGCCCGCTGCTTCACTCAGGTGAATGGGTTAAATGCAGGGGACTCAAGTAATTTCCTCCAGGATCAATATAGTATGTAAAAAATAATAATAATAATAAAGCGTGCCTTTACTGTAAGCCACAGGGGTGATTTGTATCCATGGCAAGTGAATTCATTTATTAGTTGGTCTTTGAATTAGTCATGTCTATTAGCTTTATAGGGACATCTGGTGGCCTAGTGGTTAGGGAGTTGCCCCTGCGATCAGAAGGCCGTAGGTTTGTATCCCAGGACTGCCAGTGGCACCACTGAGGTTCCCTTAAGCAAGGTATCATCCCCACACACTGCTCCCCGGGTGCTGTGTTCCTGGCTGCCTGCTGCTTCACTTGGTTAATGGGTTAAATGCACAGAGCAATTTCGTGTTGTGATGTGCTGTGGTGTGTTCAAGTGTGACAAATGCAAATGGGCACTTTACTTACTTACTTAAATGCAGAGGACTCAAGTAGTTTCCTCTGGGATCAATACAGTATGTAAAATAAAAAATAAAGTTTGTCTTTACTGTAAGCCATGGGGTCATTTACAAGCTTTGTATTCATGGCAAATGAACTGATCTATAGTTTGTTTTTGAATTAGTGTCTATTAGCTTTAATGGAGCACGTTACTGTGATGACAAGAGTTTGATTTTGGTGCTTCATCCAAAAAGTCTACGGTAACACAGCCTTACACCTCTTGGAAACTATCCTGTCCCACACACTGATCTGCAGCAGTATGATTAGTTTGCAGGCAAACAAACGGGTCTTATGCTGCAGACGGATTGGGGGGAGGTGGGCAGGAGCCCTGCTTAGCAGGACAGCGTGCATTCCCTTCCCTGCTTAGGGCAGTCAGTCACAAGACCCGAGCATCCAAGAGCACAAACCTCTGGCAGGGGCGAGAACATTTCAAGCAGCCACACACACACATACACTTACACACACACAGACACATTTTCCTTTTTATTTCTTTCTGTTTGTTTGTTTGTTTGTTTGTTTGTTTTGATCCCAGAGGACAGGAGCATGGCGCAGGGAAACTCTCCAGCACTTCTGACTCTCCAGACGTGACGCCTGACTGCCGAGCGATGCTCCTTCCCCGAAACTTGCGAGAGGACAGCGGCGCTGGAAGTTTTCTGCTCATCTGAACTCTGGTGATGATATTGAGGCGAAAGGAGGGGCGAATGTCAAGGGGACCGAGCACGAGTTGAAAAAAAAGAGAGGAAAAAAAAATCTAAAGAGAAAGATGTCTACATTGCTTGCCACCCACCCGAAATCGATTGTATTACATTCAAGAAGCTTCGTACTTGACGTATAAAACAGGACGCATGTTCTCCAGCAAGACACGAGACAACCACGTCTTTTGCACTCATTCCATCTTCAACTGTTGGAGGTTATTTTTCTGACTACCTTCCCACCAAAAGGCAGACCCCCACACAGACGTCTAGTAGTGTAAGTTACTTTATTATTATTGTTGTTGTTGTTGTTATTATTTATTGCATAATGAGGGGGAAACATGCTTAAGAATTTGGGCTGAAACATTTAGTTAACGCACGGGGTTGAGGCACTGGAACGTTTTTCAAACTTCCATATTGTTATAAAAAGCAATACGACTAGAAGTATTTCGTGATGTTCACATGTTGTAATAGGTAAAAAACGTTATTTCCAAATTCCAAAACGTCATGGATCACAAGGAATAAAACATTTATGAAAGTAACAATGGAATGTCAGTATTATAAGCCTCCAAAACATTTGCAAAACGGAAATGTTCAAAGAGGAAATTATGTTTAATGAACGCTGTAACCTGAAAGGGACAATTTGTCAGGGTTATGAGATGAGATGAGAGTGACATTACATTCTATTTAAAGAAAAAATGCTTCTTTGATGCTGTAGAAGAACCAGTTTTGGCTCTTCTGTGTAATATTTGAAAAAGAGAAAGCTGTAAAAGCTGTAAGGAATCTCCCCATAGTATAAGGTTTTTGAACCAATGTATGGATTCTTTGTAGAGCCTTTGCATCATGTGAGGATTCTAAAGAAGTTCCTCATTCATAAAGAAATAGCTCTCTGAAACACAATCCACTGGGTTCCTTATGGATGCAAAAAGTGGCTCCAAGGAACCCTTTCATGCCCCTTGAATTTTAGAAGTGGATGAAAGTAATAATGTGTTCAGTCAACATTATAATTTGTAAACATTCATTGCATTTTGCTTGCTAGTGTTGGGCAGAAAGCAGTGTGTAGGCTTCGAATACTTTAATGGATTTGGGTCACTGCATGTCTGGTACATTTCTTATGTCTTGGAGCAGTGACGAGCTCTTGCCACCGTCTCTAGACATGCACCGTGATGTCTAGAGGTTTGGGGGGTGATTTATGGGATTCTGTATGAAATGTGTCTTGACTGGATCCTTGTTGTTTATTTATTTGTTTATCAGGCTGAAACAAAGCCATGCAGACTGAGAAGAGATGGCACATATTATTGAGTATAATAGTTTTGCTCGTCACCTCCAGCCAGTGCATGGACAGCAATGAAGGGAAGCAGAAAGAAAGGCGGACCCTACTGGACCTCCTGGTGCAGGTGCTCGGGGACGAGCAGCGGGACAGGCCGGCGTCCCGCCGCATCTCGCTCTACTCCACAGCCCAACACGTGAAGCCTTCCTCGCGTGAAAAGGCTACCTGTTTGCCCAAGCTAGACAACAGCAGGCCAATAGGTAAGCTGCTTTGAGATCAGCTGATGATGCAAACGTAATCCTTGGTAGAACTCTTTTTTTTTTTTTCTTCTCTGAATGTGGTTGCAGTTGCAGAGGAATCTTGACGCCGACATCTAAATTGGACTGACAATCACAGATAATCCACTTTATTTTCGGTCCTTTAAACGACTTGAAAGGACATATGATGTATAATGTACCAAATCCAGCCACTGTAGTGTTCTGTATGAGATTCTAGTAGTGTCCCGTCTGCAGAGGGATGTTTCTTGCACAACTGGTTGCCGTGTCAATCTGGCTGGCACTGGCTCATTAAGAAGCAGCAAACAATTGATGAGAGTAGTTTGCGTAATCACACCCATCTCACTTACAGTGGTGCTGAAAACGACAGGACTGTGGATAATATTGAAATCAGATCAGTTACATTTTACAGATTAAGTCCATTGACCAACTTTCTAGGTTTGTCTCAGAAACTGACAGCCTTCATTTTTTCATCATGATCTCCTCTGTTAGTCCTCTTTGGTTCATTAGGGTACAACTTAAAGGTGAAATCTGGATCTTTGGCGATTACCACTTATATAAAGCTGGATATATAACTGGACACTGACACTATTTTTGTAGTCTTGGCTTTGTACACAACACAGTACACTTTGGATGTTTGTTGTGACTCGCACAGGGATATGAATGCATTTACAGTTTTTGATTTGCAAATTTATAAACATATACCTTCAGTTAATTAAGAAAAAATATAAATTGTGAATGTAATGTGTAGCATCCATGGGCCTGTGTGAAGTGCATGCACTCAAGTAGAACAGGAATCTGGCACGACCTGTGTGACCATAATGGGACCTGGATGTGAGCTGAGAAAAGTTTTGAGCATGTCTTGGCTGATCTCTGCCTCTGGGGCAGGCCCATCACTGTGTCTGCCAACTTTGATTGTTATGTCTCCAAACAAAAACTGATTGGTATATCTTTATATAGACAAACAAATTTTATTTAACATGAAAATAAAATACTACTTTATGGTGGAAAAACTCAGAGTTTAACATTTTGCCAAAAATAAAATATTACTTCATTCCAGCCAGTGGCAATAATGCAGAAGCAGGTCATTTGACTGGACTTTCTTCAGCAGAGTACCTGATGAAACTTGATCAAACAGGTGTCACCCACAGAGATCCAAATGGGAAAAATTATGTACATTTGATTTTTCACTATTCCTTTTAAGTGCAGAATGTCAGGTTGAATTTGAGGGCATACACTCGCATTTCACTAAAGTAACCAAACATTTGGAGACCCGGTTGTTTATTGGCCAGCTTTGTGCCGCAGCTTTGAGGTCTTGCACATAAAAGCTGACAGAGATGATTCAAGGTGTGGTGCATCTGGAGGCAGTTGTGGGTGTCTTTCAAAAGAATGACCAAAACATTTCAGGGCCAGTAAAGCGGGACATCATGGGCCAAACAAAAATCTTAATAAATCAACCAGAGAGCCAGCCAAAACATTCAGTGTTTCGACATCAAGAGTTTGGTACACTGTCAAGAAGCAAGAGCGCTCTGGTGAGCTCTGGTGAATATTAGGAAACAACCTGGCTGACCATGAAGAGCACAGTTTTGGCCAGTATATTAACAATACTATCCAGGATGTTGGCACAGATGAGGTCAGTAACTGACCATAATTAGAATACACTCAAAACAACATGCAAACCAAGTCAAGTAGTCAAGTCAGGTAGGTTTTATTGTCATTTCGACCATACACACCCAGTACACAGTGAAATGAGATAGCGTGCCTCCAGGACCACGGTGCAACACAAGAGCAGAACAGAACAGCACAAGACCACAAGTGCAAACAGGACACAAAAGTGTGCAACCACTGGTAGGTCTCCAGAACAGAAAGGCCAGGTTATAGTTTCAAGCAATGTTTTAGTTTGGTAAGACAAAAGATTAAAGAGCCATAAAAAATGCTATGAAAAATTGTATATTGATTTTTATTCAATGTTTCACACTGTGCTGCAATACATCAGATTAAACAGATCTAATTATCATTTATTTATCTAAATAGATATGTTTGAAGAATGCAGTTCATCAGTGTTCTTTAAGTACTGACAATATCTATGATACGCTTAGAATAGCACATTGGAATGTATCATAATAATGATAAATATTACCCACCCCTACATGGTCATGTGTAACCACTGTAACTCAGTCTTGTGTGGTCATGAGTTATGAAAATCACAATTCTTCATTCAGGCGCCCCCAAGTAACTCTTTATTTATGAATTTGTAGGAAAACAGATGCTTTATGAGACAGTGATTGCCATACATGTGGTAACGACAATATGCCTCCAGCTCCTGGTCTAGCATTGCTGCAACCCGTAGGGGTTTCATATGTCTTTTCTTTTCTTTCTGCGTGCTACATGAATGAATGCAATACAATAAAGAAGCATATTGTAGAAAAATGAATGATATATGAGACAGAGAATGCCATACTTGTGGTTTAGACAATAAACTTCATGCTGGCAAAGAAGGTAAGCGCAGTATTGTGTTAAGCCAAATATAATTCACTTTAAGACTGTCAACAAAAGCATCAGAGTAAAATTATATTTCAGAGACTAAACTATGCTCAGTATACAGGGTAAGATGGACAACATCTCTATGACCCCAAAGGCTAATAACAGCTAGCCGACAGAAAGCTACAGTTTACGTAATACAGAAAAAAGGTATGGTCACAAGTGGAGGCTCACTTAAATCCATGTACATCTGCAGTGGAACTGGATCGCCTTCTTCACTGATTATGTGAACTGGATCATTATAATAAATAATAAATGATAAAATGGTCTTTTGGCAGCAGCAGGATGAATTCTGAAGTGTAAAGAAGCAACTCAACTGCTCAGATCCAAACAAAATGCCCCAAAAAAGAGCTTGACCTTGAAGCAGGACATGACACGTTGTACTACAGCAGCTTTTGACCAGTACAGTCATCAAATCTCGCAAAAAATCTTGCATTTTACAAAACAACACAGAAATATCGTTAAACCTGCTGGTAGTGAAACTGGCTGTATTAGAGGCCTGGTAGAGGTCAAAAGGTCACATGAACCGCCAGAGTGTCCTCTCCATGTTAATGCAGGAAAAAAAGCATCAAGCCAGTGATAACTTGAACAGCTCTGAGAACAGCTTAATCCAAAAACATGCTGATTAGGACTTTAGAAGATTTGTTCGTGGGAGCGTCCTAAGACCCCTGTCTTGCTCTCTGTAACCCATGTCATGGTAGATACATTGTAAAGTTGCTGTATTTCCTTCTGTGGCAATTCTTCATTTAAAAAGTGTCAGTGTGAAGTGTCCATTTGTCACACGTGAACTCACCACAGCACAAAGTGTGAACAGTGTGAAATTGTTCTCTGTATTTAACCCATTCACCAAGTGAAGCAGTGGGCAACTAGTGATGCAGCACCCAGGGAGCAGTGTGTGGGGACGGTACCTTGCTCAAGGGTACCTCAGTGGAACCACTGGCAGTCCTGGGATTTCTGCCATGATTTAAATATGAAGGAAATATAAAGTCCATTGTCATTTCCTCTTAACGTCTGTCTATGGGCTGGTGAGTGCTGATCCCTGGACTGACTCCCAGTGAGTTCTAGACATTGTTCACCTGCCTCGCACTGTAGTTTTAAATCTCTTTCATATTCCTTTTAGAGAACCTTTGACAGGCATCTAACTGTAGTTAGTAGTTTCACTGGTTTGTCTGATTCCTTCTGTCTGATGATTAGGCTCACTTGTGTCATAATTCATACAATTCTAATTGGTACGACGTTACTGTTTTGTAATCCATTGTCAACCACAGGAGGATGGGTTCCCATTTTGAACCTTGGTTTCTTCCTCAGTATGTCTTCCTTAGCTGGTGGTGTGGTGGTTCGGGAGATGCCCCTGTGATCGGAAGGTCGTAGGTTTGAATCCCAGGACTGCCAGTGGTACCACTGAGGTTCCCTTGAGCAAGGTACCGCCCTGACACACTGCTCCCCGGGCCCTGCAATGTCGGCTGCCCCCTGCTTCTCTCGAGTGAATGGGTTAAATGCAGATGACTTACACTCATGCTTGTCGAGAGATTTTCTAGTCACCTCTTGGCTTGTTCACTTGGAAATTGGATGTCTATAAAGCTGCTTTGTGACCCATTGCAAAAAGCACTGCACCTCTAGGCCTACCTAAAAATTCATTAATACCAATGCCTTGAAATGCTGAACAAGAATTAACTAGTGCTTTACTAACAGCGTCATCCTAGAATGACAAGTGACAAAATGATCAGTTTGTACCTTTCAAAATGTCATATGAACCTGGTTCAGTTACTTCAGGAAAGGCAGGTAATTTCCCTCTGCCTCAGCTGAGAGATGAAAATAAACACATCTGGAAACTGCGGACCTCAACGAGCAGATTTCCACTAGAACATTCAGTTTCGGTCATCTTCTCAATGAATGTACAAGACTTGTGCTTCTTCTGTTGGATGTAATGCATCTTTGAAGTCTCTTGCCACTGAAATCAAGCAGGGTTTGGTGGGCCTCTTACTGGTTGCGTAATAAAATGTGTGCTCACTGGATTTTTGCCATGCTGATAATACTTTAAGGCTCATTATTGTAATTGCCCAAAGAGATTGATTTTGCACTTTAAATTTGGACTGACAGACTGATCTGTGATTGACCAGTAGTGTGGCTTGTAAATCCATTTAAAACTCTGAAACTGCATTTGCAGTTTGGCTCTGTTGGTACTGGTTATGGCTGTAGTTCCAGAAACAAAGATATTAAAACAATTTTCGCGCTTAATTGCAAGGCTTAGGCATATTCAGCCGCCGATGTTATCACAGTCACCGAGGGACTGCTCCACTGGAGCTTATTTGATTTTGTTTTCTTTTGTGTACTTCAGTTCAGATAGCTATCGGCGTCTTTAGGCATAGGGTGTCTTCACGAAGGGTCTCAATGTGGTTTGATTGCAAAACGAACACAAATGCTCCCTTGGTATTTGTGTGTGCTTTTCGAGGCTCGCAGTTGGCCAAGCAGTCTCAGCCCTGTTCAATTTTCAGCTGTAAAAATAAATTAAAAGGGGGGAAAAAACAACACATTTCTTCTGTGGATGATTACACAGAAATATGTTGCACGGGAAGTAAATTACTTCTGTGGACATCTGCTTTTGTTGAGTTGGATGCTCTTCAAAGAATAGTTCATGTAGTCGTTTCTCTGTTAGAGTTAAATTGATTAGAAACACAACGCAAACACGCGAGACGAGACAGCTCATAACTGATGAGGAGGCCGTGGACCTTTAGATAATCCAGGCAATAGACGCCTAACCTGCACTGCACCTTCGTCAGGCCTGAACACACACCTGTAGTACTCTTACATAAGACTCAAGTGCAGGGACATGCTTATAGACCTGTCTGTAATACCACTAATTCTATGCTGCATCCTGTCCTCTTTTTTTATTAGGGATAAACTGAGTTAAACTGGCATGTGCCCGTCTTACGTTAATGAAACGAGCTGTGAATTTACAAACCTTCCCACATTCATTCATAATAATGCGGGAGCTCTGGCACGCTGTGTGGCGGAGGCTAAAATTAGCAGCAGCATGGATTTGTGCATCTGACATTGATAGGCATTAAAACAATATGAGGAATAATCTCCTTACTGCAGAAGGCCTGGACACTGCGATGGGGATATTCTCGGGGAGTGGGGACAGTCTGCTTGGGTCAGCCAGGCCGGAGATTGGTCATCATTAAGCGAGGACCCCAGATTAATGGGGGCTGGGTTAACCACCTGGGATTGCGCTCCAAATGAGTACCTGTTCTCTCCCTAATCGGTTGCGTCAAAATGTTTAGTCATCCCAGCACAACGGTGTACGTGTCTGAAATGTGTCACGACAAAAGGAATGTGTCATTGCCTCTGATCAGTCCGATCATAATCCAACGAGCTGTAATAGGGAGAGAATGAACTTGCTGGAGGAACAGACTGTAGAGGCATTTGATTTATTTAATTTTTTTATATTAATTTTTGAAAGACAAACAGCACACGTGGCCAGTTATCTTATATGCATACTGTTAACCTGTTTAACCTAATGATCAGTGAGTCATAATGCTGGACACTGGAGGATTTTATACTTCAAAACATTAAGGTTAATTGTGTAACCTTTATGTTTTAGTTCTGATTTTTTTCATTATGGTGATTAATTACATCACATTATGCTTTTTGGAACATATCATGGACATCGTCAGTACACTAAACAGCTACATATTTCGTTACAAATACAGCATAGCTGGTTTAGTACAGCGCAGTGTGTGAAACTCCTTGTATTCTAATTGTTTTTATGTGCCACTACTAGTTTCAATTGATCAAATCTCAGGGTAACTAAATTATTATTATTGTCTTGAACAGATGGGTTATATGGCAATATTTGTCATTATTGTGATGAATTATGTCACAATGTGCTTTTCTGAGCATATCGAGGATATCGCCAGACCTGAAACGATGAATAAAAATCACTGTATTCATAGTTTTTGATACTTTTTTAAAATATGGCACTACTGTTTATAACTTATCAAACCTCAGAAAAATATAATATCATGATGCATATTGTTATAGGGACACTGTTACAAAAGTATTGTAATGCCATTTCACCCACCCCAATATTATATTATTGCCATATCATTCACTTAATTTACTGTTTTATATGTATATGTATCATGTTTTAATGGGATGCATACAATGGACTTTACTGACAGCTTAGCTGCTGTGTTTGAAGGTGAAATCATAACATCACCTGGCTCATGAGTGCATGAGGCAGAAGCCAGCTCTTTCACCAACAGCTGGTGGCCTAGTGGTTAGGGAGTTGGCCCTGTGACCAAAAGGTCGTGGGTTTGAATCCCAAGACTACTAGCGGCACCTCTGAGGTACATTTGAGCAAGCTACCGTTCCCACACACTGCTCCCTGGGTGCTGTGTTCCTGCAGCCCGCTGCTTCACTTTGTGAATGGGTTAAATGCAGAGGAAGGATGTTGTGCTGTTCACACTGTGTGCTGTGGTATGTTCATGTATGACAAATGGTCACTTAATACTTGTTGTTGTTGTTATATAATGTTCTTTCCTATACGGTCATAAAAGAGAGCCCTTAGCCCTCCTAAAGTACAGTTTTACTACATTTATTCTCCTGTGGGAAAAGGTTCATGTTTGTACCTTTTCGTCACTTTTTCATTAGTAAAATAAAGAGGTTGGACTCAAATCAGTGTGTAATGCAGCATTTCTACACTGAAATACAGCATCTCTGACATGGTTCCTTTTCAAGGAGCACCTTGGTGACTAACCAGTCCTCTCGCTTATCTCTTATACATCTTTTCCTATATATTTAAAATTCCCTCAGGCACTTACTCTCACCTTTTTTTTTCTTACTTGTGTATTAACCTCTGACTTGTTTTTTCTCAAACAGGGTTTGTTAAGGTGTGTAACTTAGCTAGCAGTAACTTGGTAAAAAGCAGATGTTGATTTAAGTATAGCTTTACAGGTATGAAGAACAGATGTGGACTACAAAAGCACTGATGTACGTCGCTCTGGATAAGAGCGTCTGCTAAATGCCGTAAACGTAAATGTAAACGTATTGTATCCCAATCTTTCATTAGCTTTGCACTTAAAGTCTGAGCAGAACACAGCACTGAAACTACCAGCATACCAGGATGGCAGGTGTAGAACGTTTGTGTGTGAATGGTTCACCAGACATGATGGAACACCGGAACACCAGCATAAATCAGCAGAGCTCTCGATAAATGGTGAAATAGGCACGCACAAACTCTAGATGAAATGTGCAGCCAATTTGTGGAAGAGTGGACTAAAACGGACAGGTTTTATCTCAGGAGACAGATGTAATCCTTAGCTGACAGGAAAGAATTTTCGGTCGGGTTTGTTTATGTAACAGATTTACACAAGCTTAGATTTTTATTTAAATTTACTAGGTTTATGTATTTAAATGCTGTATGATAGAGATGAATATGCTAATTTTTTTATCCACTATAATCACTTTTTTCATTTATTTAGTCTCCTAAATGCATGCAAAGACTGTAATTTACAATTTGACACTTTAAACTGAACCAGATTGCTTAACATGGCTTACAAAATCTCATAGCATCTTGAGACTATCACATCTGCTTCCAGCATCTTTTCAGTAAGCATTACACACAGCCTTTTCTTTCAAGGAATATGATAAACGATATAGACAAAAGTACTGGGACACCTGACCATTACATCAGCAGGTACTTTAATGACATTGCATTCAAATACATAGACTTCAATACAGAGCTGGTCTCCCCTTTACAGCTATAACAGCTTCCACTCTTCTTGGAAGTTTTTCCCCAAGATTTTGGAGTATTTCTGTGGGAATTTGTGCCCATTCATTCTGTAGTGAGGTCAGACATTGATGTTGGATGAGAAGGCCTGGCTCAATGTCTTGGTATGCTGAAGCATTAAGATTGCCCTTCACTGGAAGTATGGGGCCTAGCCCAAACTCTGAAAAACAGGGCTGTCCCAATACTTTTGTCCATATAGTGGATATGCTGCATTGTTTATTTGCTTTTTTTCAAAGAGTAGCAACCATTTCTCTGTTGTGCTTTTTTGCAGAAATCGTCCCAAGAGATGTAAGCGTAAAAGACAAGTTCATAAAGCATTTTACAGGTAAGAAACTTCTAATTCAGTACTGTGTGAATGGTTATTTTAATTTATGAGTTTTGCATGTATATTGTCAGAAAAATAGTCACTTTTTGTCCCACATTGACAGATGAGTCATGTTTGTGGGGTGCTGAGTAGTGTGAGTATACAGTGGAGCTAGCTTATATAGACTTCCCAGCGTTTTCAGCCCTTCGCCCTCAGTCACACGGGCCAGTTTCATATCTGTAAACAAGAGCTTATGCTCGCCCAGTTACATCACCTCTGCTGACCTCAGTTCAATGCAGTTCAGCCAATCGTCTGTCAGAAAAGTGTATAGCATTTAAAAATAAATAAAAGTCCCTTCCCTTTCTGTGCAATTTGAAATGCTTCAAATACCTGAAGTGCCCAGAACCGAGCCAAAGTACTAAAAAAACAAAAGCACTGGGGCTTTAAGTTTACATGATTCAAAGTGTGAGTGATACATGAATAAAATAGTTTACATTAAAGCATTTTTGTGAGTTTAAGTTCTCTGTTTTGGGTGAGAATCAGGTAACACGAGGCCATTGATTGACCTGTTTTGAAGAATGCAAATTCAAAACCCAATTTTTGTCAGTACACTTATACTTCTGTTCAAAAGTTTGGAATCACTCGTTATATTAACACTGCCTGTTATTTTAGTCAATAATAATGTACACACTATAGATTAAAATACCATAAGCTAAAGGCCCAAAAGATCAAAAGCTTTCCTGTTTTAGTAGAAAACTTAGGATTAAGTGATATTATTATTACTATTATTTCTATTATTATAAAGTGATAATATACTGGTATTCTGGATGTTAATTGTATTATAACTTTAACTTGTTATTCTCAGTCCTGTACTGCTTTCTCAGTCGTAAGGACTTTAGCTAAGGTTTTGTTCATCATTATGAACAGGGGTGTAATAATACACTCCGTCCACGATTCGATTCAGTACATGATACTGGGACCATACTTTAATATCGTCATGCTATTTTGAACACAATTTTAACGAAGTAAAAAAAAATGATCTATTCATCTGTGGCATTAATTTAGTATTGAGGCAGACGGCGTGTGGTGCATGACATGAACATGCTGAAGTGGGTTGCTGATTGGTCCTGGTCACTTACACGTTCAAACAAGGCTGCTGCGTCTGATATATTGAACAGAATGGCCATTCTTTACTATTTACATTGTCATGTTTCTTGTGTTTTTTCAGCTTCCTACAAATGAGTTTAGGTTGTAGAGTATCACAGCATCGTAAAATAATCCTTTCATATGTATCTTTTTTTTTTTTTTAAATTATCGAAAACAGTGATTCCAAACTTTTGAACAAAAGCGTAAAATGTGGGCATACTTTAATTGCCCAAAGAACTTAAAGTACCCCCTGCCAATGAAGTTTATGGACTTGAAAACAACATGCCGTGTTATAAATCTCACAGTGCTCCAAGAACTGTCGCAATACCCATTCTTCATAAACATCAGCATTTTCAAACCATTCATTGAGAATTTAACAGAGATCAATGAATGAATGTTTAAAACGATTCAGTATAGTTCACTTCTTTCTAATATAAAGTGTATGCAATCATGGCAGCCTTATCTACATTGTTATTCTTTAACACATCCATTTGAATTAAAGTCAAATGTAGTAAAGTAAAATGTGAGTTCTAGGTGCCCAAAAGCGTGCTATTTGTGATCACCTCGCTGATATAACCCATAATATACAGTCTCCGTACCTAATAACAATTTAATTAGCCTTCCAATGTGAAAACACTTTATTCTCACAAAGCAGTACAGCTGGTGTCATGCAGTGCAAGTCACAAGTCAAACTGCTGCGTGCTGGACTGTGTGTGTGTATGTGTGAGAGAGAGAGGGAGAGAGAGAGAGACAGAGAGAGACTTTCCATGGCGCGTCCAGCAGCATGTCAGTAGGAAAAGCATGTTAAAGCTGATTATTCGTCTCAAGACCTCAGCCTAACTCTCTTGGTTGTGGTAATTGGTGTAAAAATCCATTATCCAGAAGCTCATACAAAGAGCTAGACACACTTTTTTGGAATCATTAAGTCTGCTCCCTCTTGTGATGTCATGTCAAGCATTAACATGTGCGATTCTTCCTTTCGGGTCTCTGCACAACTAAAAGGTGGATGACTTGGAATTAGAAATAGAAGTTTGACATCATCAGGTCTTTCCACTGATGGGAAAAAACGGAATCATAAAATAAAATGTTGCAGTGAAGCATAGATAAATTATAGGAGAGTCTTTATCTTACACATGGTGTACTCCCCAGTAATGCTCTTGACTAAAGGTTCACGAATTTGCCAAATCATAATCCTGATTAGAAACTTTCTTTCTCTCAAGCAGGGCCAGTCAAGTTCTCATCCGAATGCAGGACACACTTTCATAGAATTTACCACAACACAAGGGATTGTGCAAGACCAGCATGTATGTATGCATTTCGCCTTCTCTGACTTTTGTTCTTAGTCTTGGTTTTTAACCCCTTAAAATGCAGGCCTTTACTTCTTAAGGCTTTTTTTTCTGTATCTACAGTGAACTACTCAATAATTAGTAGGTACACTATATGGACAAAAGTATTGGGATGCCTGGCCAATACACCAACAGGGACTTTAATGACATTGCATTCAAATACATAGACTTTAATATGGAGTTGGTCCCCCCTTTGCAGCTATAACAGCTTCCACTCTTCTTGGGAGGCTTTCCACACAATTTTGGAGTGTTTCTGTGTCCATTTATTCTGTAGAGCATTTATGAGGTCAGGCACTGGACTGGTATTGGATGAGAAGGTCTGGCTCCCAATCTCCGTTCCAGTTCATCCCAAAGGTGTTCGATGGGGTTGAGGTCAGGGCCAGGTCAAGTTCTTCAACACCAAACTCATCCAACCTTGCTTTGTGCACTGGGGCACAGTCATGCTGGAATAGAAAAGGGCCTTCCCCTGTGTCCAAAAGTTGTCCAAAATGTCTTGGTATGCTGAAGCATTAAGATTGCCCTTCACTGGGAGCCTAGCCCATACCATGAAAAATAGGTGTGTCCCAATACTTTTGTCCATACAGTGTAGCTGTGAAGGAGGAATGGACATTTAAGGGCCTCCAACACGAGTTCAAGGGGTTAAATAGTTGCCAGCTTTTCTGGAAGTCATCTTAGTTGGTTAATCTCTTTTTTTTAGTTTCCAATGTTTTTTTCTGGTCCAGTGGCCTGTGTATAGAGGTTTTCCTCACCTGTCCAGCAGCCAAAGCAAAAAAAAAAAATTAGACTGTTTAATTTGTTTAAGACTGTTTAAAAAGTCTTTTTTTTTGTGGCAAAAAATAATGGTTCCATTAAAAAGAAAATGAAGAACAGAAGAAAATGGGGAAGGTCTTCCCCAGGGGATAGTGGTCACAGCTGCTCCATTCAAACATAGTAACAGAACTAAGATTTGGCTCCAGAAACCTGCAGCACAGCACAGCCGTTTGTTTTCCCCACTACGGCACACCTGAAACAGCTCAAGCTGCAGGATACTGAGCTGATGAGCTGAATCAGGTGTGTCAGAGTGGGGCAAACACTGAACATTCAGAACAGCGGCCCCTTTGGACCAGATTTGGAGCACTTCTCCACCTTACGCTACCCGTCAAACTTTGAGGATGCTTCGCCTTCCTAAATGTTTTTAGTTAATTAGCCTGTTTTCTTTGCTGGTTGGCAAGAAGTGACTAGTTTGTCAGAAAACAAAAGCCTTACCTTGGTAAAAATGCTAAAGGACACACATTTTATCCCCTTGTTGTGATGTCAGCACTTATCAGCACTCGCACCTTTCAGGTGTTTAAAGCAAAGAAAAATCAAATTATTTAGACAAACTCTGTTTTTCATAACACGTTGATGTGTTGAAGCTAAATATACCTAGAGCATTAGTGCATAGCTGCTTTGCATTAATGCAACAAGGGTTGCCACTTTTTCATGTCCGATACTGATACTGACACCACATATTGATCTTATACTTTCTTTTCCCTCTTTTAAACAACTAGGATGTTAATAATACATCTGTTTGGGTGCACTTTGCACACGGAATGGTGCACATATAGTGCACAATTTGTCCATTTTGGAATTTACATACATGGCTGAATTGCCAATGGTTCTGTTATAGATACAGGAGCTTGTATTTTAATTCCCACATAGTGCACTTTACAGCATGTTGCTCAAGGTTTAGTTTTTTACATAAAATACCAGACTTTTTCTGATATCCGATTCACAGAGTATCAGACATTTTTCTTGCTTATTTGAACGTAAAAGTGAAAGCCAAACATTACTTGTAACATTTATAGAGAAGGCAAAGCATCCCCAGACTCCTGAGGGACAGCGCAAGAACACCACTGGTTTCCAGCCCTGGTCCTGCAGACTCCCTGACCTGAACATTCTAGTGTTTTTTTCTGCTTTAATGCACCCATGTCATCTCAGCGAGGGCTTGATAATGAGCTGATTAGATAGATCAGGTGTGTTGAAAAACGTTCAAATGTGCAGAGCAAGGGGGCCTCCAGGACCCAGGATAGGAAACACTGTTGTACACTAGGAGATAAGATAAAACCTTCTCAGGCTTTCGGTATACTCAATTTTTTTTTTCTTTGAAATAAGAACAACTTCAACTATAGAACTGGGATCCACTTAGTCAGTTCAGTGTCAGATGAGTTTTCCCAAACCCACGGACTGTTTCTGTTAGATTTCTGAAACACTCAGGAGTTTGACCTTTTCTTTTCTGCTCGGACGCTGGCCACACAGCTCTCCTGGGTGATTCTCCAACGTCCTGGGAGAACTATTGCGAAACTCTTTATAGGCCAAATCATCACCGAAACAGCTGGAAACCTTGGAGCAGCCACAGATATCACATTAGCTTCTGTTACTGGATATTCCTGTTCAAAAATATAAATGATGATGAATGGGCCACTCTCTGAAATGAGAAGAAGGTTTAGAGCATCAAGCATGAAAGTGTTTTGGAATTGTTCCATCCAATAGTGTGGTGTCGTCAGGGGTGGGAAATACTTGATTATTATTAAAATACAATGCTTATACTTTTACTAAATTACATTTCTAAGACAATAAAATACACCGTTTTCTTACAGTATCACCACTGTATCACAGGCCACTGGACAAAGAAAACGTCAAATATATTTATTAAAATAGTATACTTTCACTCAACCCTACTTTCACTTATAAAGGGCCCACGTCTTGAATTTCACTCACATTTAAATTTTTTTCCCCTAAGGTCCACTTACAAAATATCTGTGGTTTTATTTACCTTTTTACATGACCATTTCCCAAGCTCTCGTTATCATTTGTAATTAAATAGGCTGTTTTTGTTACCATGCTTTTAAAACTGGTATATGCAAATGACACCTATTCTGAGTCAACAAGCAGACTGAAACACTCCTTATAACATCTTGGATGGGCGCTAAGCTGCTGCAGGCTGAATAGACCGTAATATGTAAATGTGTCGCTTTTTGTGGCATCACAAAAACACTGAATTTAAATTGTGTCTGTTTTGCATATTTGGACCACATGGACTGGGGAGTGAATAGTATGTCATGAAACTTTAACGGCGTTTACATACTGCATCAAAGTCTTTTATTTAAAATAAAAATAAAAAGCTATGATGTGGACCCTTTAATTGAGTTTGATAAAAGTTATAAATAGAAATCGAAGGTCTCATAATATATAGTAAATAGTATTTAAAAATGTGTGTTTCAGCTTTTAAAATGAGAGTAATGTGTCTTGCATGCCACTTCTATGATCTGAGAGGATGTACCTCATGAAATGAGCAAGCACAGGAGTGTATGTGCAACGTGTCACTGATATGTGCTTTGTACAGGTTTGCTGTTGTAGCGATGCCATGAGTGAGAGAGAGAGAGAGAGAGAGGGAGAGGGAGAGAGAGAGTAATGAGGAATGGTGTCTGGATCGGAATGATTACAAAAAGGTTCTGATTCAAAGATACCTTTATAGGTGGAACCATTTGGTGTATGAGCCACTTTAGTCCATTTAGTCCATCAAGTGTATTACTGGTTGAGAGATGCAAGTCCATTTGCAGTGACCATCTCACCTGTGGTCACATTCACCCATTCACCCTTATTGTGGCATGAGTCCAGGAAAATAAAGGGTAGAGGATGTACTGTAAAAAAGGACAAGGGCAGGGGTAGATGGACATTATCACTTTTATTCATTTTGCTTTGCTTGATTTTAATCCAATAATGTATTTGACTTGGGGGAAAAAAGAATGTATTTTACCCTGACTGTTACAGCCAAGGTATAGTTTCTGGGTTGCATGGAAAAAAACAGGGTTTGTTTTGAAAGTACCCTAGAGATGATCTACAGATGCTGTAATCATTAGCAGTTGTGATAGTTTTTAGGTCTCGGGTGAAAGTTAAAGTTAGGTTGAGGATTAGATTCAGTAGCAATTAGATATTTAGCTGTCAGTAAAAAAACAAGGTAAGCATCTGCAGACCACCGTGGACCCTCAAAGCAAAGTGTTAGCAAATATTGTTCTATGATGCAGTGAAACGTAAACAATCAGAAAACTTTTCATATTTTTTTCATACGTTTTCTTTTTGCCCCTTCAGACTACAAAAGATGTGCAAGGTTGCTGACGAGGCTAGCAATGAGCCCGCTGTGTGCTCAGCCATAGGAACCCCATGTAAGTAAAATGTTTAACAAATTTTCAGTTTTTGAAAGACCTCAGATTTAAGTCATACTTTTCCTTTTTCTGTTACTCAAAAAAGTAACCCAGTGCAACTTACTAATTATGTCTCTCAGGTTGTATTACTTTACTTATTACATTCTAAAAATTCAGAATGGTTTTCTCTCGAAAGCCCAGACATACACTATATGGACAAAAGTGTTGGGACACCTGACCATCACACCAACAGGGACTTTACTGACACTGCACTCAAATACATAGACTTTAATATGGAGCTGGTGCCCCCTTTGCAGCTATAGCAGCTTCCACTGTTCTTGGAAGGCTTTCCACAAGATTTTGGAGTGTTTCTGTGGGAATTTGTGCCCATTCACTCTGTAGAGCTTTCATGCCCCCATTTATGAAGACGAGAAGGCCTGGCTCCCATTCTCTGTTTCAGTTCATCCCAAAAGTGCTGGATGGGGTTGAGGTCAGGGCTCTGTGCGGGACAGTCAAGTTTTTCCACACCAAACTCATCCAACCATGTCTTTATGGACCTTGCTTTGTGCACTGGGGCACAGTCATGAATAGAAAAGGTTCTTCCTCAAACTGTGTCCACAAAGTTGGAAGCATGCCATTGTCCAAAATGTCTTTGTATGCTGAAGCATTATGATTGTCCTTCACTGGAAGTAAGGAGCCTAGCCCAAACCCTGAAAAACAGGGGTCCCAATACTTTTGTCCATATTGTATATCTATGCCAGTGGGATTTTTTTTTTTAAAGTAGTCCTTCCAGTATGTTATTTTAAAAGAAATAGCCAGTCACAATAAATGGCATTTAAAAGGCATGTCACTTTTAAATGAGAAGAGGAAACTGTTCAAAAACAACTGCCAGAACATGAAATCTTTTTTTTTTAATAGAAAGAAAAGCTTACAAAGCTGTTTCCGAGAAAACATCAAGTCTGGCCTGCTTAGGCGAAGCTCTCTTCTTCATCCATCAGTTTTATTAGCAGGATTAGAAGCTTTGACAGATTAATTGTGGAGTTTACAGTGCTTCCTGTGCTCACACTGCACAGCTCGTTTTACATAAAACGACATCTATATAATGGATATATATATTTTAAATTTTGTTAAGTGTTCACTTATAGACATATGGGTAACATAATTCTTATTAAGTCTTCTGTGTTCTCGGACTGAAACCTCAGGATGAAATACTCAGGAAGCGGCAATGCTCCTTTAATCATAGCCACCTGCTACATTTCCTGAATGTGAGAAATGCAAGGTGGAGACAGGCAGAACTGACAGCTTTGCGGTGAGAGCTTTAAAACTGGGTTCCCTTACAGCAGTGCCCTCCCTTAAATGAAAGATTGCAACCATACGAGAAACCTATATGTGCATGATGCCTTGTTAATGTTATATTGTGTATTTTTACATTGGTTTTAAGTGATTGTTTGGCAAATTTGCGCAGTTTTTCCCTTACATCAAAATGCTGTCAGCCATGACTTGCTTGTTCAGTTCCACTCAAATCAATTACATTTTATATATATGGCGCTTTTTACAACATTGTCATAAAGCAGCTGTACAGAATCAGACTCCGAGCCCAGTGAGCAAGCCAAAGGCGGCAAATGCAAGGAAAACTCCCTAAAGCTGGAGGAAGAAACCTTGGGAGGAAGGGAGAATAAAATTTGACACTATGGAGATTAATAATAGGAGGGAAAGTATACAAACTTAATCACTGATAAACAGCAGACTCTATAGTTAACAATAGTAGAACAGTTAGAGTCTGTAGTAGTAACTTGTATTGAAGTCTATGTGAGTAGTAGTTTGGTTAGAGGGTGGGCAGTACGTGCAGGTGATCCAGGATGGTCAAACTGGTCTGGAGGGCCAGAGTCTGTAGTTCACTGAAGCAGGAACAATGTTGCTTATGTGGTTTCTGACACGGTGTCAGCCAGGTACAAGGAGCAAAATGCAGAAAATGCAGGCTTTAACCGCTTTACTAATTTACTTGACACAGTCCGAGGTGATGATTTAGGCATGCGGGTTACTGTACCTTCCCAAGTGGTGGGGAAAAAACTTCCATTACTTGTTGCCTGTTTTAGTTTTGTAGCTCCAGTGCAAAACTAAAAAAAGATAATACAAAAAATATGAGTAACATTTTGTAAATGCTTTGTCTTTTGCCCCCACTTTGGCTTGGCCAGTCCAGCAGATTAGTAAAAACTTTATAAACTTAATAATAATAGTAATAATAAAAGTGAAAAGAATAAACCTGGTATTACAAGAGAACACCTTTTTTCACAACCCCACACATCCTTTTCCCAGTTAGGTCAACTAGTTATTCTTCCATGCAAATGTTACTCATGTTCATTATGATCATGGCCTAACAAAGAAAAGAAAAAATCAAGCAAATAGGAAAAATAAAAGCAGAATTAAAGATGATGGAGTAATTACAGACTCTAATTATTCTACTACTGCTACCTATTGACTCTACTGCTCATCAGTGGTAAGGTCTGAACACTTCACCCTCTTATCAATTGTTAACCATCTCCGTAGTGATATTCTTTTATTCCCTCTCGCTATCTGGTTTCAACCAGGGGAGAATGGGTTTGAGTCGTGGTTGAGTTTAGGTGAGTTTGTCTTGCCTCAGTCACCCTTGGTTTGCTTACAAGGGACTCAGATATGGATTCTTTAAAAATGCATATACAGTTTGATATATGTGTGCCTTTTGCACAAAGTCTTGAACCACCCCTCATTTCTTTATATTTTGCTTTGAAATACCTTGTTGGTGCACAAATACTATTTTACGCCTGTCAAACTGTCTTATCCTTGGCATATTGATTATATTATATTAACTAAATGGGAACAAATGTTTACTGTGACAGGCTGCAAATCAGAATCAGAAAACTTTACTGATCCCGAAGGAAACTGCTTATGTTATGACTGCACAGAGTGCCTAAAGATACAATGTGCCTAGATAAAAGAGTTCCAACCACTTAGCATTCAGCACCACCAGTATACTGATCACTGGCCTGATCATCTGGAATCATCTGCACCTGTTTCACTGGTTCAGGCCTTAAGTAAGATGTGCTTTGCTATGCATTAATGATTCATAAGAAGGTCATGGTGTGACTTATCAAACAAAAACATTCCTCTGAAACTGGTCGGGTTCAGGGACTGGACTGAAAACGAGAGCCTTTGAAATTCCTTCAGGAAGCCAGGAGAACTGTTCCTAAAACATACAAGAAAGTCTGGTACTTTGAAAGCAGTGAGGGGTGGCTCTGAGAAGAAATGAGGGATGGCTCAAGACTTTTGCACAGTGCTGTATATAAAATGAGGGGACATTTTCAGGACATTTACAGTTACATTTATATTTTCAGGAATTACTTTTATATATAAATTTTATACATTTTAAACTGATACTGATTCATGTATTGATTTAGTCGCTGCGACTAAACCAAAAGTTCAAAGACAAAATGTTGTTTTTGGTGCATTAGGCGAATAACCTCAGAAGGTATTGTGATATAATCTACCACAAGAATATTGTTAAATTGTCCACCTTCAGCTTGGGTCATGTTTGACACAGCCATACCTCACTCTATACAACTCCATGTGCAGTGTGAGTTGAAGCCCAGAACAGCAATCCTGTGACGCTGCCTGGGCTTCAGCCGGAAATGTTTTCAGCCACGTCACGAATGAGCACAAGTCCCTCCTTTTTAGAAAAGGCAGAATACAACATGATTAGCAAATGGAGTGGTGAAGAATGGAGGGTCACCTGCTGTCATTGTTCCCTCTGTTCTTACTAGTTTTCCCCTGAACCCATAAGAACATGCTCAATTGTCCGTTGACAAGTAATTACAGGGTCAGTAATTACAGGTAAATTAGCAATGAAGTGTCTCAAGCTCATTATGTCTGCGTATGACAGGCAGAGGTGTCATTAACTCATTTTGAACTTCTAATGTTGCGTCAGTTCATGCAGCTCTGTGAGCGCAGGGGCAGGCGTGAGTCGTCACCGGACAGTCCTGCTCTGCATGAATGTGTCAGATGCACCCGTGACAAAGAAACTGACCATACAGCTAAATGTCTTTTTTCTATTTTTCTTTTTCTTTTCCTTTTCTTTCCTTTCATTTTCTTAATCCAACAGGTCCTGAAGTTACAGAAGAAGGAACTCTCCAAAGACTTTGGAGTACATTTTTTCCCCCAAGGAAGTGCCTTCCAATCGCAACAGTTAACAACGGTCTTTATGTTTTCATTCACTGTAGCAATGTAATTGTATTAAAATGTTGTAACATTTTAGTTTATTTTTTATCATAATTTGTGTTGATATTAAATATTAAAATGCTTTGAACATATAGTTTTGTTTAATAGCTTTGGTTTTTATATGATGCATTCAGAGAAGACCTTTATTTAAAATTGCAGCCGACTATTTATTTAAATGATATGTAAATATTCAGTCCTGATTTCAAAATAATATATTAAAATCTCTATATGTGTGTGTGTTTCATCACAACATTTTGCAGCTGTTTCTGCGTTCTTCAGTTTGTTCACTTCATGTCTGATTTCGTCTCACAAACATTCGTTTGCTTCGTGGATGTGAAAGTTGCCTGCCTGCCGTCTGTCTGACTTTCTTGTGATGCTGTCTGTTCGTGATGTTTGATATGGCACTTATAGAAATCATATGAAATGATATTTTGAAAGAATAAAAAAAAATATTTAAGCACATACATTTAATGAGCCCGTTTAAGCACGACCAGCACAGAAAGCACTTTTTATGTTGTGCGGTTTTATGCTGCGCTCCCCTTCACCCCCTTGCGAGCGGGACGTGGACCTCCACCCTCATGATGCAGTGTTGGCTTAGGTTCAAATCTGCTGACCTCACACTTCTAACAGCAAAGCGAGGGAAAAGGTAAAGGCCTTGGGGGGATTTTTCTTGTTTTACACTGTCATTTAAGTTATTCACTTTTGTCACTTATGTTTAGCCATATTTACTGCATTCACTGTGTTATGCTATACAAGTAATATTTGTTAATAATTAATAATTCAACTTGAATGTGGGGTTTGCGCAAAGCAGGATTGTCCTGTGGTAGTAGCTTATGCAGAAGGCCTGGACAGCGTGCAAGGGGGTATTTGGTTCATACACTGGGCAGGGGGTCAAGGTCACTCCTAGCTGAGGTAAAACATTTTTGCAGGTGAGCAGAGCTATAAATTAAAGGAGCTGTGACGAGAAGCGTAGTTTGGAGGACTAGAGGCACATGCGGGTGCATGCAAGGACTTTACAAACACACTGGATCTAAAACAAAACCACTGAAAGATAAACTAAACACTAAACAGAACTACTGAGGTACCAAAACAGAGGGACAAGCAGGAAACCAGGTAGTGTCAGGGTGGAGTGACAAACAAGTCTTAAAGTCAGGGACACTTCTTTCTGTGGTAGACAGGGAACAGCTGGGAAAGGCAGAGTTATAAGTGGACAGGTGAGCAGGGCGGAGCTATGAAACCATAACAGAAGCAAAAAGCCACATGGCACAGGGAAAATAAAGACAGGGCGTGACAGAAGGGGGCAAAACCTGACATGATGGTACAGGAGCAAATGAAAGATCAATGGCTTCCAGATATAATAAGAAGTTGTCATCTTTATGTTAGTAAATATTACTTTTACTAAACTCTGGATGTTGGTAAAATGTATATTTGCTAACATATAGACGACTTTCGCAGAAATGGTGTAACTGCGCAACATCACCTTACATAAGTCTAAAGAAATGTCTTCATATCCCTGAGTGACCGGAGGTCCGTATGTGCTCACTGAAAATAAAACATGAGCATTCCCTTAGAAATGGGGTATAATCAAGGTAACCATAAATAAATAAATAAATAAATAAATAAATAAATAAATACACACACACACACACACACACATTCATTCATTTTCTGTAACCACTTAATCCTTACTAGGGTCACGGGTACCCGGAGCCTATGGGCGCGACCCAGGGACTCACCCTGGGCACAAACACTCACACTTACGGTCAATTTATAATCCCGAATTCACCTGACATGCACGTCTTTGGACTGTGGGAGAAACCATAGACCCCGGAGGAAACCCACACCATCACGAGGAGAACATGCAAACTGCACACACACAAGGCCAGGACCCAGATTCCAACCCCCATTACTGAATGCCTGGAGGTGTGAGGCAACAACTGCACCTCTGTGAGGTCTATATGTATATATATATA